>VZZY01014482.1:29797-56908 GCA_013400335.1 Eurystomus gularis | reverse complement strand
ATCAAGTGGTTGAACGCAATACTTTGAGTGTGACCATCCAGCCAATTCCTCATCCACTGAGTGGTTCATCCATTAAATCCATGTCTTTCCAATTTAGAGATGTGAATGTCAGTGTCAAATGCTCTGCACGAGTCCAGGTAGGTGACATTGGTTACTCTTCCCTTATCCATTGATGCTGTAACTCCATAGTAAAAGGCCACCAAATTTGTCAAGCACAGTTTTCCCTTGGTGAAGCCATGTTGGTAGCCACCAATCACCTTCTCATTTTCCATGTGCCTTAGCAGAGCCTTCAGGAGTATCTGCTCACAGAGGCAAGACTGACTGGCCTGTAGTTGCCCAGGTCTTCCTTTTTTCCCTTTTTGAAAATGGGGATTGTGTTTCCCCTTTTCCCTTTCATCAGACTGCCATAGCTTTTCAAATATGATGGAAAGTGGCTTAGCAACCTCATCTGTCAGTTCCCTCAGAATCTGTAGATAGATCTTGTTGGGTCCATTGGACTTTACACCTACAAGTTCTTTAAATGGTCTCAAACCTGATCTTCACTTACAGAGGGTAGATCTTCCTTCTTCCAGTCCCTGCCTTTGCCTTCTGGAACTCAGGCGGTGTGGCTAGAGCCCTTGGCAGTGCAGACTGAGGCAAAAGAAGTAATTAAATACCTCAGCCTTCTCCATATCCCTGGTGACTAGGTTTCCTGTTTCCTTCCAGAGAGGGCCCATATCTTCCCTAGACTTCCTTTTATCCCTGAAGCACCTGTTGAAGTTTTTATTGTTGCCCTTGATATCCCTGGCCAGATGTAGTTCTATCTGGGCTTTAGCTTTCCTAACCTGATCTCCGGCTGCTCAGACAACTTCTTTGTATTCCTCCCAGGCTACCTGTTCTTGCTTCCACTCTCTGTAGACTTCCTTTTTGCATCTAAGTGGGCCCAGGAGCTCCTCGTTCATCCAGGCAGGCCTCCTGGCATTCTTGCCTGCCTTCCTCTTTTTTTGGGACACATTGCTCCCAGGCTTGGAGAAGGTCCTTGAATACTGACCATCTTTCTTGGGCCCCTCTCCCTTTCAGGGCTTTATCCCATGGTACTCTATCAAGTAGACCCCTGAAAAGTGGAAGTCTGCTCTCCTCAAGTACAGGGTAGTGAGCAAGAGCGCACCCTCCTTGTTTCCCTAAGGATCTTGAATTCCACCATTCCACGGCCACTGCAGTCAAGGCTGCTCTTGAGCTTCACATTACCCACCAGCCCCTCTTTGTTGGGGAGAACGAGGTCCAGCATAGCATCTTTTCTTGTTGGTTCCTCTACCACTTGGAGACAATTTTGATGCATTTCTGTGTATAATCTGAGTGTATAAATATATTGCACAGTCCAAGTGTTTTTAATGTTTCAGTCTTAGTACATAAAATACATTCTATCAAATTTATTCCCATCTCCCTCCAAGTATACTGTGGGGTTTTTTTTAACTTTACCCCCCAAATCTATCGCCATGATGGAAACAGGTCACATTTGCAGATAAGGCTGTGCTAACAGCCTATCTTCTTTCTATGAAGACCAAAACCGCAAAAGCAGTTCTAAATTTAGGTAACAAAAAAGTATTCTGCAATTTAAATAGGTAGGAGTGAGAACACTGCAAAATGTCAGAAAAAAACCCCTCCAAACCTTAGTTTGCTCATTTCCCTCTTGGTTAATTAACACCTATAAATGACCTCTAGCATTGACAAGTCCAACTTCATCCAGAAAGCCAAGGTTTAAGAATATCTATCCAAATAGGATTGATTACTAATTACAGCATTGTGAGGAGCACAATTGAATCTGATTTTTTTTTTTTTTTTTTTAAAGGCTGGAACTGCATTCCTGAATAAGCTGATGTGACTGCCAATGAGGTAAAATGGCAAAGTCATTACACTGTAATAATGTTGATGTTACCATTTCTACATTTATTGAAAGCACAGAACATGTATCATTTTAGACTGAAATTAAACCTTGTCAGAAATAATTTTTCTTTATATTGTTTGGAATTAAAAGCATGTTGAATTGATCCATTAAGAAAATTCTCTTCTCTCTATCTTTGTGTTTTTCAGACCGTGTCTGCATCCTTAGGCAATGAAACAATTTTTATAATTGTAATAAAACAACAAAGTGTTGACTTTAAGTTAAGAAAATTGTTGCTTGAATGACTAAATACTTCTGCAAACACAATAAATCCTTCTAGGGTTAACATACAGATAAACCACATGCTTAAGCAGGTACATACATTCACATTTTTTCATATATATGTTTACTTAAACTTATTTCAGTTTTAGTCTTCTGCTCAGTGTTTATAGAGCAGGTCTATGACTCCAAATTTTAGTATTGGTTTAGCAAAAAAAGCATCTACCCATAAAAACAGGAAAACTAAAAATCTGCCATTAGAAAAACCCAGTTTGTAGTACAAAGGTACAGCAGTAATGTTATACTCCAGCAAAAATATAACTGAAGCATCTATCTATATTTCACTGAAGAGAGTAATGATAGAAGAGTCAAGCCCATGTTATTTCTTGCTAATTTCTGGACACAGAAGTTTCAGTTTGGCCATGTAAATTATGATTCACAGATGTCTCTGTGTGCTTTCTCCCAGAGCCAGAAGACATGAGCATCACAACCATAAGCCCAACAAGAGCATTCAACACATTTTACAGGAAAATCTTCAGAATATTATTTTTAGTTGTGTCCAAAGAGCAGCAGAGAGAAACAGTCTGTCATTTAAAGCCAGTTCCAGACAGTACTTTGAATAATTCTCTAAAGCAGAAGAGGGGGTAGACTTATTTCCTCTCAAGTTTGCAGTAATATCACAACTTCTCGATTTAATTTCAATTGTTTCAGCAACAGTTAGGTGCAGATTTTGATTTTTTTTTTAAGTGTTAGAATCTTTAATATATCTTTCAATCTCAAAGACTGTTTTAGACTCCTTTGCCCTCCTCTGGCTCCTAATGCTACATACCTTCTCTAACATGTAATCGTTATTGTCAAGCTTGAGAAAACACATGGAGACTTTCCATCCCAAACACACAGAGGAATAAACTGACTATTGCTTGTCTACCTGCTGCAAGAGCAAGTAGCACAGAACACCACCTACGGGCAGCAAATATCTTATTGTGTAGAAGTATGCAAACCAACCTCACCCCATGGTGGAAGATACAGACACAGTACGATGCTAACTCCACAGAAAGGCAGAGTTAAAACTACACGTTAAAAAATGTTGACAACTTTTTTTTTTTTTTTCACACTGAAGTACTGCATTTTATCACTTACTCATCTGCGATAGCTTTAACCATTTCCCTGTTTTCACTTCCCAAATCCATCCTTACTGGTCATGTTACTTGTTGGCTACTGCTTTAAACAAGGCTATTCAGTTCATAGGGAAAAAACCCCACAGTAGTATTACTGTTGAGCAACTGATACACAAAAGACTCATTTACACATTTACCAAATAATTTGAAAGACAATTGATACAGAAAAGAGGCTTCACCTGCTCAATATAAGATGAATTTTTAAATTTTTTGAATACTCTATAGAGCAACTACCAAGGCAGAGACATTTAAAGCAGGTAAATTCACTTGAATGAGGCTATATTAAGCATCATTCTTCACATTTATGAGAAGAATAGTTCATATGATAGCTCTTCCTATAAGCTAACTATGATACAAAGAACTAAGCATCTCAAAGGAAGAAATGAATATAAACATTTAGAATGCTAAACATTAAAAGCCTTTGGACAACAGATGAGTACAGTTTAGTTATACAAGCATCACTTGTTTCATCAGTGGCAGACAAAATCCTATTTAAAAGAATGATTTCCAAATAGAACAGACTATTTCAGCTGGGAGGGACATACAAGGGTTATCTAGTCCAACTGTCTGACCAGTTCAGGACTGACCAAGTTAAAGCACGTTACTAAGGGCATTGTCCAAATGCCTCTTCAACACAGACCAGCATGAGGCATGAGCCATCTCTTTAGCAAGCCTGTTCCACTGTTTCACCACCCGCTCGGTCAAGAAATGTTTCCTCACGTCCAGCCTAAACCTTCTCTGAATTGTTCCTAAGCTGATTATTTTACACAGTCTTCATATACTGATAATGCAATATACATTAGACAATATTATTAGGATTTGACTCAGTTTGTGTATGTGCATGCATACACATCACCCTTTGCTTCCTAGTGCTTATAATGAAAATTTAACTTTATTTAGGTTCCCACTGTAGATGAAAGAACACAACATTTAGTTGTTGGCAGCTGTAATATTGAAGTGCTACGCAAGCAAGGGTGGTACGTACATTGTCATAATAGTAGAACCATGCTGCAGATTGTCAACATGCTCCTGGATCTCTTTTTTGTAGGTTAACCTGCTACTTAATCTTTTGCTAATTAAAATGAGGAGCAACTATTTTAATATTAATAGTCAATGTGAAAACATCAGGGAAATCTTAAACACAATTCCTTTTACCCTTTATCATAGTTTTCCATGTGAAATATTAATGAAAAAAATTTTAAACATTTACTAAAAATCTAATATCTATGATTAGATATATACTATATAATCTAAGAACCTGTTGAATTTATACATACTCCCCTATCACTTTACTATATTAAACAATCACGTTTTAAACACCTGTGAGAATTATTAATCAGAAGTTGTTCAGAATTCTTACAAAGAGATTCTGTTACTAAAAGGCTTATCTTTGTATCAGATGGAATAGAAAATAATTATGCACCATAAAGATTCTGGTTCCATTTTACTCTATTATTTTAAACTGTTACAAAGATTAAAATAATAAAAGGCCATCTTAATCCATGTAATGGTAGATATCACTTGTTTCTGTCAATGAGACATTTAAAAGCATCTCTTTATTAGAAACTCAAATCAATACACTCAGGTGACTGCAATAACTGCTTCAAGCAATTTGTATTATCATTGTATTCTTGATGTTTGTACTCAGAGCAACTTACTATGAATGGCATGAAAATGGCAACCTGTCATAACTGATTTTTTCCAAACCTCTTGCAAGAATTTTCTCCTTTTAAAAATATAATTATCTTCTTACTAAACACAGTATGACAGAGCCTACAACTGAAATTTCATTTTTTTTATTGAGGGCCCTCCCCAACTCATATCAGAAACAATATTGATGAAATTAAGATTAATTTGCTTTGTTTTGAACTGAAATAATCTCGTACAGAGGGAAGCACTCAAACTTATGGTATCTTTTCAACAGACAAATCTCTTGTCAACGTTTTTGTTGCTTACAAAAACTCCTGAAAGAGCATTCTGGGTACTGACTGGAACCTCAGTTATCTTGCCCGACTTCCTCTGGGAGCCCGAATAAATTTTAGTAGTCTGTAATTAACATGCCTTAAACATATGGTGTAGCTTTGGACAAATACTTTACAGTAAAGTAATTTGAGAAGTGAAGTGGGAATTATTATTTACCTGTGAGATACAAGTATAGAAGTCTGAATATGCACATTTATATTTCAAAGGCAAATGTTTCCATTAGTACCTGTAACACTCCTAGGTAAAGGAATAATAATTTTACTTTCAAAATGAGACTGAGGCAGAATTCACTTCTTGTACCAAAGTTCAGGTCAGTCCAGCATGCACGAAATATATCAGAGTAACTGCTAGTAGATTTTTTGGTTTTAGGTACACCTATTTTTAAGTTTTATGAAAACAAAAGTAGGAAAACCCACAATAAGGCTAACTTACCTTATTTTTCGGATTGGATGTGTTCATTACACTTCGAGTTTCCTTGCCTGTGTAAATGACAACACCAATTACAGTTCCTGAAAAACAAACAAACAGGAAGGAAAACAGAGGTGTCAAATAGTTAAAAGAAAATTTGTCCGAGTTAAAACTTGCAGTAATTTACAGTCCCTCAAACAAATCAATTGTGTGAAGAAGCACAACCATCTATGCAATGCACATAGTATTGTGAATGTTGTTTCTTAGAACTGACTGAAGCATCATTACAACGTCTTCAATTAACAGCCATAAAAATGACAAGAGGCTTTCCTTCTTTTTCATGGAAGCAACGCTTTCAATGTAACTGGTTAAAAACTTATATTTGAACTTAAAATTGTCTCCAACTATTCTCAGAAGTCAACACACAGCATAAATAACTGCCTGTCATGGTTTAACTCTAGCCAGCAATTAATCACCCTGCAGCCGCTCACTCACTCCTCCCCTCCCCTTCGATGAGATGGGGAAGAGAATTGAAAACAGAGAGAACTCAGGAGTTGAGATAAGAACAGTTTAATAATTGAAATTAAATTAAAATGCAGTAATAATTGTAATGAAAAGGAAGACAACAGAGAGTGAAATAAACCCCAAGAAAGACAAGTGTGGTACAAAGCAAATGCTCAGCACCTGCTGACTGATGCCCAGTCAGTCCCCAGGCAGCAATTCCCCCTCCCAGCCAGTGCCCCCCAGTTTATATACTGAGCGTGATGTCACATGGTATGGAATATTCCTTCAGCCAGTCTGGGTCTGCTGAGGAAGAAAATTAACTCTATCTGAGCCAAAACCAGGACACTGCGCTTCACAAGAAATACAAAAATGAGTACAACAGTGCTGAACATATCATACACAAATTGCCTGCTAGCTCTGTCATCCATAATGATGTAAGATGTAATTCACCCAATTAATTACTCCGGTAGAATCCCATGCCAAAATATTCTGTTCATTAACTTCTAAAAATAATTCCCCGGCTCCAATTATCTTTTAGTCCGTTTTTACTGGATGGTATACAAAAACGTCGCTTCAACATCAGTAAATAAAAATTTCATATTAAATAAACATTTAGGGTTTTATTGATATGCCACTATCACACTTTCCAGTACCAAACAGACCCCTTATTTCTATTACTTTTTCAAGTGACTTGAAATGGCTTTATGGCAGCACAACCAATAATGTGATATTTTTTGTTGTCTTTATGCTATACATAATTAACATAACTGGTTAGAACCACCCTGTTCAGGAAACTGTAGAAGTATTATCAATTTGTCTGACATTAAGTAATTTCATTTTTCTTTGGCAATCAGGACCACGTGCAAGATCTGCTACCACCACTCCTGCAGGGTAAAGGTCATAAAAAATTAAAGGAACACAAAGAAAAAAAGATGACAGTTAAAGATGTTGGTATTAAAAAAAGGTAGTTTAATTTACTTAAAAATAAGAATGCCAGTGAAAACTTTGAATCTGCATACAATGCATCAGTGATTACACATGACATCCTCTGGACAATTAAAAGTTAGCTTCCCTATTATTTTCCTCTCCATCCTGAAGCTTTTTCTTAAGACTTCACTTGTTAGAGCATAGGTAACATATCCTCAATGCACCTCAAAATTCCTCCTGACTTTTGAAAAAGAATAGTCATCAATCCGTAACTTCTGAACTCTTTCTACTGGGCTCCAACCAACACCCATATCACTTTGGGGCACTTTATTTTGGAGTGATCATCTGAGCTGACCTCTCTGCAATGGTCAGAACACACTGCTTGATATCCTGTAGGGAATCTTCTCCTGCACAGCCCAACAATCTCTGCCTTTGCAGAACCTTAGCTCAGTAAAAGTTGGGTAGGACTTTTCCATTCCAGCTGCAATCTTTTCATTAAGTTTCATGTGCCTGGGCTGCTGCGGCTAAGGAAAACAAGCTGTCCTACTTGTCTTGTATTCTGCTCCTTGAAAAGCTGGTTTAAAAGGTGAAAGTCAGCTAAAATCCGTTCTGACTACTGAATTTTGATCATAACTTCGGCTAAATTGGACTGAGCTGCCACTTTTGCCCAGGTGTTATTCTTTTATTTTAAACTTTTGGGGCTGTTAGTTACTAGCACAACATCACTGGTAAATCTAGGGTTCTTTAGACCTGAATTGGATCAGTACAGGGAACTCCAAACCTAATTTTGGTGGTGTTCCACAGTGGTTGCACCAGAGACAGTTCTGCTGTTCTGAAGTGTTTTTTTTTTACCAGCTATTCTCCCTCATCCTTGGCAAATCAACGCTTAATACCAGTTGTGAAGATAGACTCGTACTTGCACTACACTTCGCCCTGGCCCACAGTAGACAGAACTGAATCCAATTCGGGCGTCCTGGAAGCACAGCTGTACTACAAGCTTGTGCTTACTAAAAGCAATGCCTCATGTATTTTTATGTATAAGCCTCCATGCAAACTAGCTCTCATGGAAATTGGGCAACCACTGACCAGTAAGGGCAGAGTGGTTAACAAAAATTACAGGATATACCACTGGAATAAACATATGGGCCTGGAGCAGACATAAAAGAGGACTTGCGCAGAATGAACACACACAAATAATAAGGCATACTCTGAATCTAGTGCTTGATCACGCTAACTTCTGGTATCAAGCACTATGTGAACCATATAAAAACGAGAGAGTGCTTAAATTAAAATTGTGTGTAGGACTTGGCACAAAACAGTGCTTTTTACAGCTCTGCAGTTATACAAATTGTTCTGATTTTATCTAATGTGACTTTGCAAGACTGATACCTGCCCAAACGATCATAAAATTCCATTAATACAAAGCTCCTCTTAATAGGTATCTCAGCAGGTCTCTCAGAAAACTACATTATTTTGAGTTGAACCACACTGTCATTACAGTAAAGCGCAAGAAGTTAAAGTCCATACTGAGTGGACCTTTGGTGGCTTTTTAAAGTGTAACCGCTGACCTTCCTCTCTTCTTTTCCCAAAGGAAACCTACCAAAGCTTTCAATAAACACAAACACCACACTCAGTGATGTCACAAACACAAATTATCTGAAAGATAAGTAATTTAATTAGAAATAACCTAAGAGGTTTTCAAAATACTTAGTGGTTTTAATTATTTGGTTAAAGTTGTTTCTTCAGTGACAGAAGTTTTTCAGGTTTTCAATAACCAGAACTTCCTTTCCTTCAGGCACTATTATTAGTTCCACAGCAATAACATAGATATTAAGAATGGCACATAGACTCTGTACTTTGTTGCTACCTTTCTGAAACTCTCTGGTATGTTGCTTGTAAGTAGAAAAAGTCAGAATATTTTTTCCTATCTCACTTAAAATAACAAAAGAACGGCTGCAAAATAACAACAGAGCGGCTGCATACTTTGGACTTGAGAGGTGCTTTTGACTTCCACCCCTGCCAGAAGCGTCCAGTGTGGTCCTGGTAAATTAGGCCTTGTACTTTCTGTGATTAGGTTAAACTTCACACACACAGTCACCAGATCTCCTCAGGGCTTTACAGCAAGGGGCAAATAGCACTTCAGATCTGGTAGCAGTAGGAATCTCCATTTAGATATTTAACTATCAATTCTGAGACTAGAACATTTGGGTATACAACATATACTGGGTATGACAAAATGGTAATTTGTTTTTCCTTTTCCATTTACTGTTAATCGAAGGGGCAAAAGAGGTGTAGTGAAACCAAGGAAAGTAAACGCCTTCCAAATGTACAGATTTGAGGAATCTCACTCTCCTGAACCTTAGTCGTGGATATAAAAAGGCTGTGGAATAGCTTATTCTTGAGTTGTTTGACACTACATCATTTTGTTGAACGGATTTTTTGGTTCCCAAAATTCAAAAAGAAAATTAAAAGTCTTAAATTATAGCAAACATACTGCTTTAGCAATAGTTTGTGGTTTTTTCCTGTAGAATCCATTATTGTGCTATCTTGATATTTTGATGAGCTTTGGAAATCTGCATTCAACATGTAGTTGATAAGATTCCTTGAAACCTTCATACACTTACATTTACTGTTACTGATCTGCAAGATGATTGATTTGTGGTCTCTCTCTTCCAGAACTGTCAGGATATCAGCAACCAGAGCTCAGGTTTTCTGAGGTATTCCCCACATAATTCCCCAAACACTTTTCTTCGCCTGACCTTGACCCTCTGTATCACCTTGACAAAGAGCAACGGCATGTGTCTTGGAGATAGTGGGCTCTCCCAGCTGATGTGATGTGTTTTATGTAATATGCCAAAGGGAGTATTAGGAAATTCAGCATATACTTAATCACTGGAAGAAGGAAAATGGGAAGGAGAATTCCCTCACCCAACAATTGTTCTATTATGTCCTACACAAAACCTTTTAAAAATTTAATAATGCTTTGTATCTTCAACTCAGCTACATATTCCTTTCCTGAGTGTCAGTGATATAGCTCCCTGTCTCTACACCTGAGGCTGACAGCAACGGTCAGTAATAGCTCAAGGTAATAGTGCAGGCTGACCCAGAATGCTTTCTGACAACCTCCAAGGGGTTGGCAAGGGTATACCATCGTCCCAAGAGCAATGGGCCACGTATTTCCTTAGCTTTGTAACAGATGATGTCCAGGTTGCTTAACAGAGTACTGGAGGAAGCAGCTTTCCAAGCTAGGATGCCTTAAAGACTGCCATATTAAAGAGTCTTAAGGTAAATGAAGACACACACAGGCAATGTTGCAGGACAGAACTCTACCATCTGGGCACAGGCTACAAACCACCTTTCTTGAATCAGCGTATCAAAGTAATAGGAGATTAGGCTTGCACAAAGACATTGTGACAAAGACTCTTGGGTGAAAAATACCTGCATGTAACAGAACTGTGAGCCCAGACAGTAAGGATACAATAAGAAATAAGATACAAGGGTGGCTGAAGTGAGGTAGTACTCTACAGAGTAGAAAAACAGTACAGACTTTCATATGCTATGGGCTGTTTATTCTTCTGTCTTCCTGTAATCTAAGTGGCACTCATCAGCAGAGGCTGTGTGCAACCATAATCTTCCACTAAATTTTTCAGATCTAATCAAGGACTGTGACATAGTAGGCGAGAGGATGCAGAAGTGCCTGCGAACTTCTGTAGGCAGAATTCACCTCTGACAGCCTGTCATGGCAGGCTTTAAGCCAGGCGGTTCATATGCATATAATGCAGTCAGTGACAAGTGTTTTTATTAACAAGATTTCCAGTTGTTACAAATCTTGGAAATTCAATTATGAAATCTAAGGGTTGGGGTTTTTTTTAAATTAGCATCAGGTGTCCTAACTTAGCTACGTACATTCAACTTGGAAGTGAAATTAAAACAATTGAATGATACATCAGTTATTAAACAAATTTAAAATATCTTACTTTTAACAACCCACTAATTGTTTTGCCTCATGGTCTTCTTCATGACTATATGGACAGTGCACCTATGGGACTTTGTAAGTTCCCTATTAGATAAGCAACACACTGAAGGCAATAATTCCTACTCTTCATTAAAGGCCTAATCCTGTCAAATGTTAAAATTGCCTCCCAAAAGGTGCTGAGTAATTCTTAAGATCTGGATTTATGGTGCCATACAGAGCAAGATATCCAAAGTGAAATCTTATATGCTTAATAACTACAGTATATAAGAGGAGCACATTATCACAGTATTGAACTGTAGTTAATACATAAGTGAAGTGAATGATAGGCCAAAGTTTAGGTTAAAAAGATGCAATTAATGTCACAAAGTCAGTTACTGAAGGAAATAATTTCTCTCTGCTACCTTAATTCAACCAACTCCTGTATGCACATCAGGACATCATTTTTAATTACTTGATCATATGTTATTTTTCCATCCAGAAGGGGCTGCAGTCTTAGAGTTAATTTTTGTTGTTTTCACTTTGTACCACTGCCCTGAGTCTCCCTCCAAGAAGAGAATTATCTTCTCCCATGTTTTTCTACTGCCATAGTAAATAATGAGCCTAAGTCCTTTGTAAACAACTCAACCTTCACCAGACCCCTCAGAAGTAAAAATCCAAACATATGCAAAGGCATAAATTTTAAGAAGCACTGTTCCCATTAATTTGGGTGCCAACTTTAGATGGCAGATCAAGAGGCCTCAGACATTATCTACACTTTTAAATAAAATCAAACATGAAACCATGAATGGTTCTCAATTAAAATTTGGAATTACTGATTCAGAATTACTGACTTTGCAAATGTATACTCTCTTGAGTGAAGTTTGCCCCCCATATATAAATTTGGGGAAAAGCAAACTCAAAACAAATTTACACAGTACTGAAATTTTTCTGTTTACACAGTTACAGATTCTGGCTACTTAAGTCAAAAACCTGACTGAGGACAATTTTAGACATCATCCATTTGACTAACAGTTTGAGGGAGAACAGTTTCCCAGAGCGATCAAACTAGACAACGCTAAGCATCAAAGAACATGACTACCTTTTCAGACTCTGGAAAAGCATGCTCAGTCAGACTCCTTTGCCAGCTCTTCAGACTTGAGCTTTTCCCCACAACCCTCCAGCAGGCCCCTTGCTGATGCAAGAAGCCTTCATAGGCTAAGACTAAGACAAGTGGAGACCCTTTTTCACTTTCTTCACCTCCATACCCCTCCTCCTCTTGGCTCATGTTTCCAGTTGTTCCAATTCCCTACCTTAAATCCTAGCTCCTTTTCAGAAATCATGTTCTCTCAACTCCTTATTCTCAATCTTTTTGTGCAGAAGAATAACCACAGCCCTTTTTACTACAGTCCTTTTGACTTCATTACAGAGAGCCAAAACAGAAGAAAACAATTTCCTGCTCTTAAAGAAAACTTACAGTGGCTTAAAGCCTGAATACAGCATTTAGACAATGTGAACTCCTTATAATATCTAAGACACATCTGAAACATGACTAATATTTAGAACCCATTGTTTTAAAATTACGTAACTGTATAACTGATCCATACTTTCTGATTAAGATTTTGCCTGATGAAAGATTTTAAGCAAACTTTATGTGCAGCATGGAGTATACATAAAACTCCTAACAAATGCAAAACCACACTTGCCTTTCAGCAGGACCCTATCCACAGTCAGCTGAGCAGAGCACTTTATAACCTGAAGTTTAACTAAAGCAAAAACGTCAGTGACATTGGTGGGGTACAAGGGACAACATTTCTGAAACAACAAAAGTTAAGTTAAAAAACCACAACTAAGGAGGATTTAAAAAGTATTAAAATATTGTGAGTAGCATGATGAAATCAGTGGGAAGGTAGACAACACAGGACGAAGATATTAGTAACCTGGAAGACAAAAAGATTTTCAAAAGCTATTAATATTTCATTTTAAAAATAAAGATACACTCCCACAGATGTTTTTGAACATATTATCAGCTTTGCTATTGCAACACTTACCTGAAGCAACAACAGTGCTTGCCCATAATGTATTTTCTATGCTTAGGCTTTCATGAACTGCTGGATCACTGTCTTCCTGTTAAAAATATGAACAGCTAGTAAGTAAATCAACATCACAGTCATAGTTAAGAATGACACCAAACCATCTGAGTAACTTGCATAGAATGTCTGTGTCCTTCTATCAGTCGCTCTGTAACAGTATTCATTGCACATACTTTATTTGTCTGTATACCCACACAAAAATCACTTTTAAAAAGTAAAATATTGTTGAAGTTTGTATTACTTAAACCCAATTATAATAGAAGAACTAAAGTCAATAGTTTTTTAAAATGAACATGTTCTTTACCTCAACTGTGTCATACTGCAGAAGTTTGCTATACCAAGCAGTTAAAGTGAGTTATGATCACTATCCACCAAAAATGAATGCCCTGTCCTCTATGACAATTTGAATCATCTATAATTCATACAATACATTGTGGTCATCATCATTTTGCAACCCAAGCTACATCATATCAACCTTAGGGAAGAATAGACTTTAAAAAGAAATGCACACTTGTGCTGTCTTACCACATACTTACAAAATATATCTAATGGAAAAATACTTCCAGTAGGAAATAGCTTCCATGATTACTTGAAACTGCCCTTTTTTTCCCTCCCCTCTCTTCTCTCAAGCAATAATGGTCTACAGATTGTAAACAGACTTAATATCTCATAATCAATTTAAAGCATGTACAGATTTGTTACTCATTAGCAGCTGTGAAATGTGCTGTTTACAACCTAAGGAAACTTTAGAAGGCAGGGTAATCAAGTGTATTTGATCAAAATTGCAGATTGAGCTAAACATTTTGCAGGAAACGGGGTGCCACCGATTTACCAAAGCACAAAATACATTCTACATAATGTCAATAATAAAAAAAAAAAGTGTGTTTTTCACCTCTATTTTGAAACAACCACCAAGCACAGGATGAGGTGCTTAGAAATCTCTGTTCCTAAAAAATGAAAATTTCAAACTAAACAAGTATTTTTGCATGTACTTCAAAAGATCCCTACATAGCAATGAAACTAGAGCTCTTATTCTCTTAAGCGAAGTAAAAACATTGTTTAAAAGGCATAAAGAATGATTCTTTCAAAAACAGAAGGGAAGAGGAGGACGATATGGACTTAGCTGTAAGAAGAAAACTCCAAGTTGTGAATCAAGACTGACACAAGAAGCAAAAATTCTGTCATGAATCAATGTTCTGTAAGATTAGTCTTTCATTAAGAGAAAGGAGAATTTTTTTTTATTCTTACCTAAAGAAGTAATACTGCAAGAATTATTTGCCATACTCCTAACAATTAAAACACACTAGGTATGAGACAGCAGCAGCTGCAGGCCCACTCTAACAGAGTGACGTGGTATCACATAGGAATTTTCAGTAGTTGGGGAGTACTACAAAGAGTAGAAGTGAATTCCAAGAGATTGCTCCGTAGCAGCAGAAGTACTTCATGTTTATAGGCCAATGAATGTTTGACTGCAGAGAACTGAAAATACCTCTCTGAAGGTAAAACAGGATCAGCAGCTATAGCAATATTGAAAATTATTACTAATATTGGTTACACATGAATCCTTGATCACCAAGATATTAAATACAAGAAGAGTATTCTGATCTAGTTCAAAAAGTGTCATTTGTGGCCATTATGAATCATTTTTGTAACACTTGGTAATATTTCTGGTATGAGTGCCTTTGATATGGTTCATTCATAGCCTAAAGTTTTAGTAACTTAATACATTTTTCCTAACTTCATAATGTTTAGATTCCTGGTTTGATTTATGATTGTTCCTGAGTTATTTGTATTCTGTGATTATTTTGGCCTTCTAAAAGCCTAATTAAACAGTGTATAGGCATATATGTCTAAATAGAAATTATCCAAGAATATTAGTAGCATTGCCAAAACACTAACCGCAGCTGTTTGGGACATGGCAGTCAGTGGAGAGATTGCCATCTACACCTATAACGTTGAAACATGACCATGTCCAGTGGTTAAGTTTCTATATGGAACTTACTTAGAGGTTTCAGAATCTGTTTCTACAAGGCTAGAAATAGGACATGAACTGGCCATATGCAAGTTGAAAACAGCTATTGAATTTTTTCATTCCTATCATGGGCTTTTCAATACTTGCTCTAACAGAACAACTTTCCTGAAATTCTTCCATACAGACAATGCTGATTAGACACTTATGACACAACTGGAAAGCTGCCACTTTCAACCCAAATGGTGGGCCTGGCACCAAATAGGAGTCTTATTTTCATACAGCTTGCCACGAAATGCACAGACTGTTCTCAGTCAGCAACACACATGCTAACCTTGATTACCTTTTATCATCCACAAACTATTCTGCATAGTTCAGACTGTTCCAACTTGCTTGGTTTTTATAACTCTATCTGCCATCATATACTGCAAAAAAAAAGGAAATTCTGCTCAAGTATTCTGAACAAGAAATTTGTGAAGTTTGTCACTGCATTACTACATCAACTGAAATACAAGTATAGGTGCACAAGGAAAATGCTTTTATTTCTAAGAACTCACTACTGTACCTCAAAGAGCAAATCGTGCTAAAGTTTGTCAGAATTCCCCAGCAGGCATATAACAGGATGATGCGTGCTTACAGAGAGCTGACCACAAAGATCCCATATTTCAGACAAACACTGCAACCTCATGGAAATGAATTGGTCAGTCTTTTATGATCATCAGCATACAGTGAAAAGACACTGATGTGAATATCACACTTGCGATGAATTGAGTCTCAATAAATGAAGAATTTTTGTATTTTGTCTTCAGAAGTTCCAAACAGAATACTTGTTGTCCATGGTGGCACCAAAACCATTGAAAGAGATAATTTCCCATCTACGACTTAGTAAAACTGCAATCATACTGAAGTAGTCATTTTTGCAATATGTTGAACTCCAGCATGAAGAATCTGAATTTTGACAGGAACACTGTGTTTTAATTAGCAATTAGCACAGAATTCATGTATAGAACTAGAGCTACAGAAGAGCTGTAGAATTCAACGGAATTTTTGCTGCTACATCTTTGCATACCTTTATAATTGTAACTTTAGATAAGACTAAAATAAGACCTCAGAACAAAACAGCTGTAGAAAACACCCTACAATTTAATAGTGGGGTAACACTGTAGGTTAACATATCCTACAAAAAAGTGGCCAGATGAGATTCCATACAGAAAAATGCAAAGTGATGCATCCAAAGAAAGAAAACGTCCCGGCTTCAAAGTGATGAGCTCTGAGCTGAACAAAATTACTCAGAACTCGAAACTACTTAGAAATTGTCATAACTAGCCAGAAAAAAAAAAATTGTGATTATAACAAATATACACTAACTTATTAGTCAAGAACAACTAAATTGCTTAGAATTACCAGAAGAGAAAAAAAGAACAATAAATCATGCTGCTACAAAGAAATCCATGGTTTGCCCAAGTCTGAAGCATGTAGTTCTAAATACCTCCTCCCCTTATTTCAAACAGAAAATAACTGGAAAATGTTCACAAAGGGCAACAAGGGTGGTCAGTGTAGCTTCCATACTAGATATGTCTAAATAAAGCTGAACTAATGAGGAACATGACAGACATCTATGAAATGGGCACCTAGAAATGGAGGGTAAGTACTGCTGTCGCTTACCGAAGAAGAAGGAAATAATAAATAAAGCCAGCAAAATTAAAACAACAGGCAACTGCTCTTCATAGAAACATGGAATTAATCTGTAGAACTTCCTCCTAATTGAATGCTAAAAGGCTACATAGCATTTCAAGAAGGTTCAACTGGGGACTACGTAAGTATAAAGAAGGAAAATTCATTGCAGGTTATTTACAGAAACCAGCTCTGCCTCAGAAAGTTCCCACATCACAAGTTGTTAAAAGACAGAAGAATCTTCTGAGGAGGTATTACAATCTCCTTACTCGCTCTCCCAGCGGTCTGCTTTTGGCTGTTGTCAGGAATAGGATACTAAGCTAGGAAAATGTTTTCTTCTGCCTTAGTTTACGCTTCAGTTAGATTTTAAGACTGTGAATTATGAAACTCTTCCATATGACAAGAAGAAACTGAAAGCCCTGCAGTAAATATAGAGAGCCGAAAACACAGCGAGGAAAAGGTCACTTGTCCAATGTCCATCTGCTACAAGACTTAATGAAATGCCTCCTTTCAGGTCATTCAAAATAGAAAAATGTCTAATGAGCTACATCTCTTTCCACTTATGCCACACTCATCAACGGAATGGTTTGGCCGATCAATTAGCTTCTGCCTATTTCATTATGATCCTTTCACATCTTTTTGCCCTCATCTAACATTTCCCTCTTTCTACAGTTCATTCAATTTACCACATACCACACCTTCTGTACCCAAATGGATGACGACTTAACCTTATCTTCATTTGTCATAAGTTACTCAAATGAAAAACGGAAAGTGTGTTTACAGGTTGAGCTGTTTCACACTATTTTTATTTCTACTTTTAGAGAGACAGTAAGGATAGATGAAGCAGGGAAGGGACAAGGACTCCAATTCCTGAATAAGACCAGGTCTGAGGTATGGAGAAATGGTTCTGCAGATTTTCTGACACTACTACAGCTAACAGAATAATATATATTTGGGGGTAAATGAAAGTCATCACTCACTCTACTGGCAGAAATGTGACCTACAAGGGCTTCTTTATCCAGCTGATGAAGTTTCCACTTAAGATCTGCTGTGTTGAATTTCATTCAGCAGCTCTGCATTTATTGTCTTTAAATTCTGAATGATTATCATTACCATAATAGGGCAGTTCAGTATTTCATTCAAGCTTCATATTCAGGCTCAGTTTTTGAAGTCACGTGCAGTATTGATCATAGAGGTTTAAACTGTCTGCAGGTCCTCGTCTAAGAAATTGTTTTGTAGCTCTTGCATGTGCAGAGAAAAGGAACAGATGAGGAGTGAAGTAAAAACTGAACATATCCTACTCTCAGTCCTGAATTCATAATGCAGCTGACCAAGGATTATGACAAATTTTAAGAAGCTATTTAAAAGATTTCAAAGCTAAATTTTTTTTCAGATAATGACAGAGGTCTTTGAGACCAAAAACCTAATCCTTGAATGAACGACTTCTATCCCAGCTTTTCTAGCCCTACTTCTCCCTGACAGGATGCAACACAATAACCCCTAGTAGGCAAGTGGAAGAATATGCATTAGTTTAGTTGCATCATTGAAAGAGATTCCTTTCCCATCCCAGTCTCACAGTTAGTTATTCTTGCTATGTTCCCTTTACTAGCATATGTATTTTGGACAGGGTCAGATTAGGTTCTGCCCATATTAGCTCCCTAGTCTGGCTGTCTGTAAGGCTGTTAGTGCTAGCACAAGGAAAGCGAATAAAAGGGGGCTGCAAAACATAATACCATTCCCCTCAGTGGAAAAATAAAATGAAGCCGGAGTGAAGTTACCACAACCACTGCTTCAGAACAGGTAGCTCTCTAACACCAAATATGAAGTAAAAAAATGACTCAACATTCTCTCTACTAAAACATAAGACTTAGCCAAGAAAACATCTGTATAATGAACCCCAGGCCAGAGACTCTACTCACAAATATACAACTTTCAGAACTCGCATCTCAATATGTGTTTTTCCAAAGTATCAACAGCTACACGCAACACCAGACAAGGTGCCATATTGGAAAAAAAATGATACTGAATAGTTCTGTAACATAGGAAAAAAGTTTATTACAGCAGATGAACTAAACTCAAAGGAATCAGTTCTCTGAGATTTCTATCAGAATAATAATTTAAAAGTTTATATATATACCCAAAGTAAATGAAGAGACGGAGGTGACAGCACAGAGCTGCAATATAGGAGGAAAAAAAAAGGAAAATATTCTTGAGGAAATGGTGGAAGGACCCAAATTAAAACAAAAACAAGGCAAGGTCAGAAGCAGAAGAGAGACTTTCCATGATTCTGCACAGAAACGGTAAGGAAAAGGTCATGCCAGTACACACTCATGTGGTCATGGCAGTATACACTGATGTAATGCTCTAGAATACTCTTTGGGCTCCAACTGCTAAACTTTGAGTTACGTACGGCTACCTTTTATTCTTTTTCTACAGAAATGTGTTTTTCTCACGCCTTTTCAGAACTGATGACATAGCTTCCTAATTTATAAAGCCTACACAGGAGCATCAGACAGAAGAGAAACTCTAGTAGTTATGTCTGTGTAAATCCCTGTTCTATGCATCACTATTTCAAAATAAACTCAGTCAAGACACAGATGATGCCTTGAGAGCAAATAAAATAATCTCACACATTTTCACAGAACACTAATTTAGCTCATCTATTGTTTCTTGGTAGGATGTCCAGAACTGGGGAAAGGAGGAGAGGAATTAACTTACACCATTATTTAAGGGACAGACATAATCCTTCCTGCATGCCCATGCAAGGACACACTCACTTTCAGAACTGCATATAATGCACCAAAACCCACGGAGGACAATGGAAAATGACTTCACGTGAAGCTGGCAGACATCAATGGGGAACAGCAGAGCTTTAACTCCTCCTGACATGGCTATGCAGGTGTACTGCAACAGGTATCTTCTGTCAGCTATCAGGTTTCCTGTGGATATTTTTCTCACATAGAAGTACTTAAGAGAAGTTGTTCCCCCATAAAAACTCCAGAGCTGTGCACGTAAGTTTTTGTTTTGTTTTATAGTCAGGCACTTTTTGAAATTATCTAAGTTTGTCTTCTACATTGTTACTACTCCATCTTCATAATGGGGAAAAAAAGAAAAGAAAAATCAATGTGCTATTACCCTGTCAACTCACCCTTGCAAGAATTCTTTGAACATCAATGCTTAAGTAGGAAAAATGTATGCATTAGTATCACTAAGCACCATCATTTTTTTTAACTTTAACATAAAATAGAAATTAGATGCAAAAACTGATTTAGTGTAAGAAGCAAGGGCTCACAACAGAAGTAGAAGATATATCAGTAAACAAGTGTCCTAAAACAGCATTTCACTATGCAGAAGGTACCCTGTTAACTAACAACAACAAAATCTAAAAGTATCTACAGCATGATCCACTTTGAACTTTGGTTCACTGCCCTTAGATGCATGCACACACAAGCTCAGTTTAAACTGCCCTTCCTACTAAAGCAGTCAAAACAACACACATGTAAACCTGAAAGCATAACGTGCAACAGGGTTATTTACAGATATCAGGGATGCTTGAATCATACAGCTCTTATTACATGTACAAATGGAACCCACAACTGGGAGCAACTGTTTAATGATGATTTCCCAATGTCTCAATTACACATACCAGTGTTGTTACAAAGGCTCCGAGGAGTTCAATTTATATTTAGAAAAGTACACACTTAGCCACTGGGACGGGAATAACATGAATTTTACAGCTGTTAATAGAAGTTTCATTTGGACAATTGGTCAATACAAGGTTTAAGTAAACATTGTTGCTTACAGCTTTAGAAGGTGTGGGCAAATGACATTTACTTTGTAGGCAGCATGAACTATATACCTGGTATAAATTGGTCTTTGAGAGCCAACAACTGCAATATCTCATTCATCAGTGTACTTAGAATTGTGAACTGGAATTCCAATTACTGAACAAAATCTATTACCAATTTGAGTCACTTGGGTAAAAAACCTTCCTCTCTACCTCTGTAGTAGTTAATTCTCTCAAATTATTTTAGAAACAAACTATCAAGAGGAATGAGTCTACTAACACTGAGTTTGGCTAAAATAAACAAAACAATCACTGTATCTGCTAATGCAATGCTACAAATCTGTAAAGTGATTAAAAAAATTAAAAATTTCCTATTTAGCAGGCAACATTTTGAAAATATCAGGAAAAAAGCCACAGAAATTATTGCATTGTTACTATCATACTCAGTTTTGAACATAATTATAGCTGGCAAAGAGATTCAGTAAAGCCCCCATAAGTAGCTTTCCATTTTGTTTTACTTTTTGCAATACCTTTGGAAGCACTAGCTTTCCCTTGAACAGAAATGATGTTAAACAAGGCACATTTTTATAACACAAACTATCAGTTGCATTGTCTCAGGTTACTGAATATATTCAACTTGCCACTTTTTTGACATATATGAACAGTAATACATTAGATGACTAAAGACAAACAATATATCCTACTATACAAATGGTGTCATATAAAAAGATTAGAGTGATATCACAAATACCCAATTCTCAGTTTCTGCTTTTTTCAGATTTTTCTATATTAGCTTTCTGCAAAATGTATTTACCAGGGTATCTATCTCTTGTATCAACACTGCTGTAAAGTTAAGGAAAGATCGGATGCAGCTTTGACACAAAGTGTAGGTTTCACTTAAACTGGGAAATGGAAGAGAGGAGTAGCACTATATTTACACACACTACTTACCCGTGTGAAGGTACCTTCAAAACTATGAATATCCAGCTGTGGCTTCTGAGCATAAACATAAGCATTGATTGAAAAGAGATCCTGGAAAACAGATTAATGTTCTTACTATTATTTAAAATTAATCACATATTTTTAAGAACCTTTTAGTGATTCCAGCTGATGACCCCCACCACCCTACCTCAAGTAAAATTCATGAAATTTTTACCTAAGAAACACCCTTGCTATAAAGGAACCAGATCCAAGATGATATTCTAAATGTTCTGATGGTTCAAACACTAAACTGTTTTATAACATGAGTTAGAAAATATATAATTTATTTTCTCTTAACAGCCCCATTTATTTTTCTTTTAAAATAAAGTGGGGTTTTTGTTTTTAACAAATCGGGAAACAAAATACTTTTCCAGCAAGGACAAAGCTAACTGAATACAAGAGGAAACAATTAAAGTGATTCAAGTTCTCCTAAATGCTCAAGATGACATCTACAGTCAGCCCATGAGAAAACCCCACCGGCTTCAGGAAAGCCTGGATCCATCAACAGGATTACTCAAATGCTCAGAGATACCCTAAACTAGTCTGATAAAATTAGGTCCAATATACATGGTACTACTACTCACGAAAGCAAACAACCCATGAACATTCCTACCCTAAAAGTAGGAAGAGTGAGAATCAGATACTACAGTAGCAGGTTCTATAAACAGATGGTGATATGGTATAAATATAGTGGTGGGGAGACACAATCTGATGATTGTTAGATCTTATGAGCTATCCTTAGAGGCCCAGGGAGGATCACCTTAAAACTCTGTAACAATTATTTAATGGGGAAATTATTCTGAAATGTCCACCCCTCACAGAAAGAATACCAGATTGTTAAAACTCCGACACAAAGGACTTTCTCCTCATGACAAAAGCAAACCTTTTAGTGCTGTTTGGATAGTCAGGGCCAATGGCAGCTCAGAGATTTCAACACAAGTAGACCACTCATGCAAGGATCCACAATCCAATTCCTACTGTGGAGAGGAGCAGATGCTTCATACCAAATCCCAGTTACCATAGAATCATAACTTCTGATGAAATACTGAAGAATGTCATTCTGAAGAATGTCTACCTCCTCACTGTATGCAGTGCCTAACTATTAGGGTTATCTCCAGCCTTTACTAATGGATGAATCTTGAAAAAGGCTGATCAGACACCATCTCAGAGGAGCATATTACATGGCTACCCTGGTCATGCTAATTAGAATGTGCTATCTTCAAAAGGTGAATTCATTTTACAGCCTCTTTCATAGACATATAACCACACCTTGGCTCAAATGTAGTTATTTTTAAAAGCATGGCATTACTTTTTGTTCATAATTTTGAATATAAGAAAAAACAGCTACATCTGAATATTGTATAGCTTGAACATTACAAAAATTAACTAAAGGTACAACTGTCCACCCGTGTTAAGGTCTCAAAATCTGACACATTTGTATCCTTTTGTTTCTCCAATAAAATGACTACAGATTTTTTAATATAGTTAAATTTTTCACTTTTCCAGATAAAAATGAATGTTTTAAAAATATCTATTATATATTTATCAAACATGTTTGACTTTGGTTTAAAAATGTTTAGCTCTATGAATAATGAATTTGTATTTCTCTCACTTCATACCCTGCAAAACCATGCAGGTTCTGTATTTCATATGCTTTTAAAAACATGAATCAAATCTCAACATTAGCTCTCACAAATTATCTTTATCTTAAACCATTAGCCATTTATTATAGCTTTTCACACCAAGTTCATTCATTGCATCCTTGTTCTTCCAACCTACTTTCATCAGGTTCATGAGAAATAATTCATATGAAACTAATACACATGTGGTGTCCTGTATCTTCATCATTCACTTCTTTCCAATCTGTTATCACCTACAATTTCACTAATCCAGGCTATTATGTGCTTTATTATGCAAAGAAAAATAAAGAGTCTCTCAGTAGCGGATAGCACAGCAGAAAGCTAATACCACATACACACTCATATACACAATAAAAACTGCTAGTGAAATGCGTCAAGCAAGAACAACTCTTTTCAAAGAATACCTTAGTGGGAAGCAACATTAGAATAAAAGGAAGCAGAAATACCCACCTTTTAAAGTATATTTGCATTTGTACAGTAATACATTTTCCTGGTTTCTGATCTTTGTATTTTCTTCTACCGTGTTGTTCTCCTTTGTTACATTTTAAATGTGATAAAAACTTTTACATATCTTTGGTGTCTTTTTAGGTTTTAGTTCTCCTTTTGTATTTCTGATTTAAACATCCGAATTTTCAGGGTTTCCTTTTTTTCTTTTTTGAATTTCAACTCCGAAACAAACTTACTTTCTGAAAATTTAAGATCTGCACACTTCCTACACATCTGTGGCATTATCCTGGAATGCTGCAAACTAGAACAGCAGAGTACTTCAAAAGTTCATGTTTCTTCCTAAAACTAAAAAACATGAGAAAAACCTATGCTCTGAAAGAAATCTGGGGTGGTAGTTCATTGGCATCTAATTAAATTAATGAGTAGCAGAAAGAAAAAACATGCAAGTATATTACGCATGCTCAGTAGATTTCTGAGTTATTTTCTCATTATTAGGGTAAAGATAACGGATAAGGATTTTTTTTCTGTAGCCCAATGCTCTGCACTCCAAATGGACATAATTTGCAGGCCAATAAATTACAGTTAGAGACAACAGATTGCATATGAACTGCATTCAACAACAAAGGTTACTACAAAAGTACAAAAACATTCCTTCACCTAGTGCTGCTTTCCTAGCAGTAGAAGCAATGCTATTTCTCAGCTCAATGTCTTGAAAGAAGTCGTGATGGTGAACTTAACAAGGTGGCATTGAGATTTGTACACAACACTACATGTAAACATAACTGCTGCTCACTGAGCAAGAAAAATTTACCTGGTTATGTCATTGCTCCCCCCTATATAAAAGCAGGGAGAAATCACCTTAAACAAAGAATTTAATTATATTTTTAAAAAGACAACTACTTTTTATTAATGACTTAACTAATGAGGGACTTGATCTTAGTGAAATTCAGTTCAGTCAAGAATTCTTTTCATACTGTAAGCACTGGCTGATTCACTGAAGCCAAGTAGATCTACTGATATGATCAATGGGAACAGTATTCTACATCTAAAAGTATGTTGCTTTTAGGAGATAGTGGCGGAAAATGATCTCAGAAATTTTGTTACTAAAAAAAAATATTACTCGGAGGACAGGAACAGTTCTAGATTAAGGAAACCATATGAAAGACTCATTTCAAGCAATAAAAATTATTTAAACAACAGTATATGAGATTTTTAAAAAACTTGATATGCATTTAATTATCTCATAATCGGAAATAATTCAAAAGAATGCATTTTATCCTTCTACACTGAAAGTCAGGACATGACTTGATGATGGTACAATAATGGTTCTTCTTTGCACTTCACAATTTAAAATTCACTGTAAAGTTATCAATAACATAGAAAAATCTCCTCTATTAGGTCAAGGGCAACATTTGTTCACCTTACTTAAAGATCATTAAAATACATTCTTAATCATAACATGTAGTTCATTACAAATAAAATTGCCTTTGGTTCAATAAAACTAATTAAATGTAAATGGTATTGTTTACTGCTGTATGGATCTTCTGATATAAATCAGCAAGTCACCATTTATTGAAAATTACAGTGACCTCATTGCTGTTAATAAATTTAATTGATCACACAAGCTAGAGAAGAATGCCTCTGAACACGCATATCGCCAGAAGTACTGCCCCACCTATAACTATGAAAGTGCAAGAAACCTAATCTAGGTGTTACAATATTTGCTGCTCAGCCATCATTAAATGACTTCTTGAAATTTTAATTCTCTGATCACATTAAGTGCTTTAGAAAGACAACAAAATCTGTACTGATCATCTGGGTGGTGTCATCTGTTCTTTAAGAAAAGCTCTGAAGGTCTGCAGGTGTGTTTATTCTGGGTGTCACAGTGGGTAGGATTACAGTGCTGCTCTGTTGACGTGACTGACAGCTCATGCCAACACAAGATACTCCCCACCTTTACATCACGTAACTAAAGAAATCAAAATGAGAGACAATCACAGAGAGTATATTCTGTCAAACACATGATCAAACTGTTTATAGACACTTATGCTCAACTTGAACACATTCTCCTAAATTTAAAAACAAGTATTTTTTAATATGACCTGTAAGCCCTGAAAACACATGGCAAACACATGGAGAAGACACTGTAAGGGGTGTTGCTTTACACAAGAGGAGTCCTTGGAAGCCAGGAAAAGCACCACTGCAGTGACAGCTGCTACTTCAGGCAAAGTTGGCTGAAGCTATTTGATCCATTACAAGTAAAATCCCCGAACGTCAGCCTAGACCAGGGGTCCTCAAACTATGGCCTGCGGGCCGGATACGGCATTCTTTTTCCTGTTTTTTTTGTGCACTATTACAAATGAAATATGTGCAGTGTGCATAGGAATTCGTTCATTTTTTTCCAAACTATAGTCCGGCCCCCGACAGTATCTGAGGGACAAGTGAACCAGCCCCCTGTTTAAGAAGTTTGAGGACCCCTGGCCTAGAGACAGCAAGGGCAAAATGCTGACCACCAGAGTTTGTGCCCCATGCAACTTTGTAAACAGCCAACTGGTGGTTTATCATAAATACATACAAATTTAAGCTCAGAAACTTAGTCCAACTTAGCTGCCTGTACAAAAATGAGCCTTCAATCCATCTAAAGAAGGCCAATGGCATCCTGGGATGCATTAAGAGTGTGGCCAGCAGGTTGAGGGAGGTTCTCCTCCTCCTCTACCCTGCCCTGGTGAGCCTCATCTGGAGAACTGTGTCCAGTTCTGGGCTCTCTGGCTCAAGAGGGACATGGAGCTACTGTAAAGAGTCCAGTGCAGGGCCACTAGAATGATTACAGGATTGCACCTACCATATGAAGAAAGGCTGAGTGAGCTGGGTCTGCTTAGCCTGGAGAAGAGGAGGCTGAGGGGCGATCTGATCAATGTTTATAAGTATCTAAAGGACGGGTGTCAGGAGGGTGGGGCCCGACTCTTCTCAGTGGTGTCCAGTGACAGGACAAGTCGCAATGGCCACAAACTGGTTAACAGGAGGTTCAACCTAAACATAAGGAAAAACTTCTTCACTGTGATGGTGACGGAATACAGGAACAGGCTGCCCAGGGAGGTTGTGAAGTCTCCTTCTCTGGAGACGTTTAAAACCTATCTTGAGATGATCCTGTGTGCTCTGCTCTAGGATCCTGCATCCTCTGTTCTAGCAGAGGGGTTGCAGTAGATGATCTTCAGAGTTCCATTCCAACCCCCACCACTCCGTGCTTCTGTAAAGGCAGTACTGAATTAAAACACAAGCTCGTGTCTTTGAAACGGCCAGGACTAACAGAGCTTCCAGCTCCACACGCAACCTGTGCAGCACAGGATATACTGAGCTCTGCCCATTTTCTGTACCGCGCCTTTCAGGCAGTCCCAAATGAACCCCGTGAACTACCGGCGAACCCGCCC
>VZZY01014482.1:10559-22116 GCA_013400335.1 Eurystomus gularis | reverse complement strand
GCTCTTTAGTGTGAGACTGCCACAGAACCTTTCTTAGTAACATAATAGCGTCCTAAATAATCAGACAGAAGCAGAAGATCCTAGCAGTTAAACAAGAATTGCCTCATGTCCTTTATTAGGCAGTAGTACTCTGAAATAAACTAAGACTGGATAACTGAATCTGAATACCTCAAAATGCAAGCAGCAAATCATGGAAGTTCTCTGCAAATCAGGGAAAATAGCAAGGAAAAATTTAGGTAGAGTGGCATTCTTAAGAAGACAGAGCTTCCTCTCTGTTTATTTCTTGATCATGAAATCTATTGGCTTTGTTTTTACAAAGAGAAGGTAGGAAAGTACGCTAATACTAATAACGCCCTTGCTTTCCAGGACTAGCCAGTTTTCTTGATTAATAGCAACACAAGGATTTAAGACAGTTTTCTTGGCATAAGAAACTAAACTATCCCACTTGTCCTGTATCCAGAGCCTAATTTTCATTTCCCCACTCCCAGTTCCCAACCTGTAAGAAGGATCTGAGAAAGAAGTTCTAAGTCATGAGATGAGATGAAAGAGAGGGGAATTCAGGGGGGAAAAAAAAAGGAATAACTTATTCTGACTAGCATTTAAAAAATGACAAAGTGAATGACACATCATTATAAAAATACTTCTACACTTCTGTCCTTCACTTTTTCTGCTCTTGCTTTGAGCAATCACAACAGAACTTGTCTTCAACTATACCTCTTTAATCAGCATTTTACGAGGGAAATTATTTTAACTTGTGAAATTATTTTCACAATGGAAAAAAGATTTCCCTTTTTAGAGTTCACAAGTACATACAAATCCCTTCCACTGAGGCTCATATGAGCCAACCACATATGGCATTTGTTACAAATGTCAGTATACACAGTGAAGAATAGTTTATAAGAAGCCAATCAACAGCACAATTCTGAAAAATGTACTTAACCTTCTCTCGGGGAATCTTAAAGGTAACATTTTTTTTGCCAAGATTCAGCAAGCTTAAAAAAAAACAAACGAGATTTGCTAGTAAGCACCAAAGAGAACTTAAAGGTATAATTCAGGTATGTCATAGCACATGTTTCCATGTTATACTGTGCTGAAAATGCAGAGGGAAGCAACTGTAACTTAGTTGTATATAGCAGATATGTAGGAATATGCATATTTTACAAGTATATTAAAGACCAGCCACCCCAGTCTTGAAAAAGTATTGTTTTGCCTGCATAAATGCAGGGTTGAATTCCACACTTTATTACAGATGTATCATCAAAAAACAACTTCAGAGTGTGCACTTAGTCTAAAAAAAAAAAATCATAAAATTAAATTACATTTATTTTCTATAATATAGAACTGATAAGGATTCATGTCAGTCATTCTTAAACAGAGATAATGCTAAACCATCGCTACATGTCTGGGCTCTTCTCAGTCCAATCTAAATAAATAAAATTATGTCCGCCTTCTCCCTCAAGAGCTGTATCCAATGAATTTTTTACAAATGAGAACAACAGCTACAACTAATACCTTTCAAGCCTCAGCAAAACTGAATTATTAAATCTGTCTGCCTATATCCTATTACAGCCTACTTATGAATACTTGATTTTATTTTGTATAATTGACAACAGTTGTCAGGAAAGGAATGTTTTAACGGCAATCAAATTAAGATCAACTGGTATAAGTGTCACAGTGAAGAGCCTGTGTCAAGTGTTGATGAATTAATTGATGGGTCACTGGGAAACAGAGCACGTGGAACTGTGGTGTCATAAGCAGCTATATACTGTCTGGTAATATTACCAGCCTTCCTGCTTTAAGTCAAAAGCATTGAAAGAGATGGGTTATTAGAATATACCCAACAAAAGAAAAATGGACTTTGACTTCACATGCCTAACACCGGATCATTTACGAACACCTTAATTTTTAAATCATTTATATTACTTAAGTGACTGTGTACATGAAAATTTTAAACTGATGACAAGATGAACAGCAGCACCAAGATGACATGTTGGAGTACAGAGTTTCATTTACCACTATAACAAGAAGCTTTCAATTATGATAGCTTCTAAGGAGGAAAAAAAAAGCAAACAAACAAACAACAAAAACAAGACACCTGAAACATCCCAAACTTTCAGGCTACAATGACATCATGAAGGATGCAATCAAAAAATGTAGTGGCATTTATACAAGACTGATTAGACTAATTTTAAAGCATGAATTTCTCTTAAGACCATGAAAGAACAGTGTGTACTTGAGATATTTGATCTGAATTAAGAAACCGATGAAGCAATTGATTAATTGGAATTTAAGCCATCAGTCACTGGATCCATCAACAGATTCATTTACATTCTAAACAATCAGCTGATGGTCTTATAGGATACCATGTATTAATACACAGTCAATATGATACCCCCAAACTCATCACAGTTCCCTATTGACAAGCACACAGATGCTTTTAATCCAAGCTTGATCACACTGCATCTTTTTTGAATTGCTATATTGATTCAGCACGCTCTAGGAATTTTTATCGCTATTTTTATTGAAAACATTATGGAATTCTCTTACATATAGCAAACAATGTTCCAAGTGGGGGGAAAAAAAAAAGCATCTACATTCATATTCACATTCTCAAATTTTAACTTACTGATTTTTATTATTTTGAGATGCACAGAAGAATACTCAAAATTTATCTTTTCCATTTTATTTATCTTTTCCATTTAATAGGATTTGATGCACCATTTTGCTCCATTATTTGTGTGATATATACTAGTAATGTCTTTTTGGAGAAACCCAGTAATATAAGAAAAAGATAACATGAATTATTTACATCTTCAGTTTAATAACTAAATAAAAACTCTGCCATACAGAATGCTTAGAAAACTGAAAAAGTTCTCACTTTTCAGATCAAAAAATGGAGGTCAAAATACCACTTTATAATGGTATGAAAATCAGTACTGTATTTGGCAGATGTCAGCTTTACCATTACATTTTATACAATCACTGACACTACTCCTTTTGAGTGCATTTGCCTAATCTGTTATTCTAGTTGTTTTAAACATTTAGTACTGGAATATCCTATGGTCATCTGCCCCATGAATGATCCAAACACACTGCCTGATTAACATCCAAGAATCTTGAGAATATTTTCAGCCTTGCTCGTTCATTTGTAAACCAATTTTGCTCACATCTTCATCATCTTAGTCCTGTTTACCACATGTTAGTATTAGAAGCATGTTTCTCAACAGGCAGTAGATGGTACATCTTTCTTCAAATGAATGAAGGATTAAAATATTTTCCAGAAGAAGTAATTGTAACACTGTAGGAGAAAAACACTACCTAGTGTAACCTACTACAGCAAGCTAATTTCACTGAGACTACAGACTACTTTGATAAAAATATGCTGCATATCTGGACAAGTAAGAGGGATGAAATGGAACTTTTTGCAACCAGAGAGGCTACAGTCTTTTAACACAAAAGTGGCTCCACTGCAAACCATTTTAAGGCCCCACTAAAACAGGAAAATTGTCTAACACTGATGCCATTCCAAAAACACCATCTATTTTGATATCTTATTTGAATAATTATTCTGGTCTAAGTACTGGCTTCGGCTGGCATTTTCAATTTACCTGTCCTGAACAGTGCTCATTTGGCCCTCACAGGAAAACGTTCTGGTTTACAATTGGAAAGTTGGTTTGTATTTAAAATTTATTATTAGAATTACTCTAAGTGCAAGTATTGCACGTTTGTTTAAAGATTCAATAGAATCCTTGTTACAATGTGCAATCAGATATGCAGTAGCGATACAGGGCAATCATTAAATTGCTGCCTATCATAACAAAAATGGAATCAGAAATTTGGACCTTTTTAACTAGCTTGCTTTCTTTTTTGGTTTAAATTTCAGTAAAAAAAAAAAATCAATTCAATCAATTTTCTGATTCTAATGCAAAGCACACATTAATATTGATGCTACAAGTAAAGGTTCAAAACATTCAAAATATTTTAAGAAAATTGACTAAATAGGCTCCTGATGTGAGAGCTCTGACAGTGCAGCAGAACTTGCTCTCCCCATCAGCCTTCCTAATGCACTTACTTATTTCTAAAGACCAGTAATACAAAAACCACATATGCTTATACACCTCAAAGAAGAATGCTTGTAGCTGATTCAGGGAGCACTCTCTCTCTTGAGGAAAGCAGAGTTCATAAGCAAACGGAGGAGTCTGAGAAAAGCATATGGCCAAATATACCAGAATCCATTGAGAGTACATTTAGTCTTGAAGATTTTAGCAGCAGCAATAGCAATCAGCTTGAAGGACATACCATTAACTAAATTAGAAGCAGAAATCAAAGCCTTGGTATCTCATAAAGCTCAAATACAGAAAAGTACAAGTCGAAGGAGCTGACAAAGCCATCAGATTACAATGGGCACGTGAAAGACAAGAGGATAAATCTTTGGTTAAAAAAATTTAGCAGGGAAAAGCACGTTGTCCTTTACCAAACAGGCACCTGGGAAGAAGCAACAGACCTAGCTGCAAAGTTTTATCACTAGAATTCATTACAGCAAAATGCAAAGGATTTCTGTTTTTTTCCAGTTTCTTTTTACCTGTCAGACATAGGAAGGTTGTGTAAAGCTACATGGACACCTACAATCAGAACTGTAACTGAAGAAGTTGTATTTGAATTAAATTTCGTTTACCTTTCATATGTACCAAGAGCCACAACAGCACAGCACGGCAACGTGCCATAGCACTTGCATGGAGAACCCAGTGCCCTCCTCAACTGCATCCGCCTTTACAAGGCAGGTTGCTCCACGTCAGGATTTCTGCCACTGTAAGGAGAGCTACTAGACTAAGGCAGTTCAAGTCTACACAAACTTCCATTCCAACTCCAGCCAGACACACACCTTAAGCCCCATATGAACGTCAGAAACAGATAACGTGCAAGCCGTCCTCTCCTTATGAATACATTCAGATTGATTTGAGGATCATTAATAATTTTTTAGTGAGACAACTTCAAAACTACTGGAAGATCACTCCTTATTTAGGCCTAATAACCAGAACTTTATAGGCCATACAAAAATTCCTTTTTCGTAATAAAGATGAGGACCACCAAGAGACATTTTCCAATCGTTTCAAAGAGGTATCAAATTAATGTTAACAGCTTGTCTAGTAAAGCCTTCAGGTAAGAAAAGAAACAGAAAACTCCAAATTAAACAATCTAACAGAAGAAAAAGGTAGCAGTAGCTTTAAAAAACCATAATGCTTCTACGCAAGAAATTATTGAACGTAACTTGCAAGAGTAATTTCTTTGTCTTTTATTTTCGAAGCCTTAAACAATATATCCACAGTCTACCAGTTATAAATATACATATAGTTTATTTGCCTGTCTTGTCCTGCCTCTGAGATCTGCTGTGATGATTCTCACCTTCAGCTTTTCTAAAAAAAAACAAAACCAAAACAAACAAACACATACAAAAAAACCCAAACAAACAAACAAAAAACAACAAAAAAACCACCAAAAAAACAACTGGGAGAATTGTTTCAAACTTCAAGATATTTAGACTGCTACTCCAGCCAAGCCACCAAATGCCCTGAAATTCTGGGGAAATGAATTATCAGTGGAGAGTGGGAACGGGCAAATCTATGCCTAACAATACACAGCTTCCTCACAGATCAACCTTTTCATCTCTTACTAGACTTCTTTTAATAGGAAAATTAAGTAAATAGTGAAGTATTTATTTGTTACAGCTTATTTTGCTGCAAATCTAATGAGATGCATTGTGCCAGTCACCCAAGTATGCACAGAAGATAAAAGAAAATAATTAGGGAATGAAATTTATGATCATGTCTTCTAATAACATTTACTGCGTAATTTTACATCGGTAATATATAGAGAGTAATACTATTAGGAGCTTGATGCCTGCCGAGACCACCTCATTCCACCATGTAACACTCACACTGTCTGATTATATCTTAAACAGTAGCTGATCACATAGAATCAGTATTACTCAGTGGTTTAAAGTAGATACCAAAACATTTCAAGCCTGAGTTAAATCAAATGTTAAAAACGGAATAGGAACTGAAGTATAGAAACAGATTAAAGTAGTTTGGACAGATTGTTGGCAGCTACTCATGCCCTGAAGATAAACTTTTATCTGGCCGTATGTGCAAAACTTAACTCTAGTCATTTATCATTCTCTATAGCAATAGATTTTAAAAGAATTTTAGTTCCCAGACAGGTAGGTTTTATAACGCTTGTTTTCTAAACATAATAGAAAATTCTAGAATGTGTGACAAAAGCAACTCCTTCAGCCTTATTATTCTGCAGTAGCTGCTTTTATAAAGAGATAAAAAGTGACATCAGCTGCACAACTGAATTCCAAACTGACATTTTCGCCTCTCATTTGCTTTTCAAGTATCTCTAGTTGCAGAAAAATGCTGAGCCTCAAACAGGAGGTTTCCTCTGAACATCAGGAAAAAAGAATTCTATTTTTTAACTGTGAGGCTTAACTGAGCACTGGCACAACTTGCCCAGAGAGGCTGTCCAATTTCCCTCGGAGATACTCAAAAGCTGTGTGGACATGGTCTTAGGCAGCCAGCTGTAGGTGGCCCTGCTTGGGCAGAGGTGTTGGATCAGATGATATCTGCAGATGCCTTCCAGTCTCTGCCATTCTGTGATTCTGAGATATCATCTAAAGTACTCACATAGGTAGAGACCAAAACAGTGAAGCGCAGGCCTGAAAAATACCAGATGTAACAACTGTGTAACTGGCATTCCTTGCAAGGAATTAAAGGTTCTTCACAAAGGATTGTGAGAATTTGCAAATGATTTCCCATTTCCCTGTTGCTTCCATTGCACAGCTGTAGTAGTACACATACAGTATTTTGGAGTGTCTGCACTAGTAAATTACTGTATACTGGATCTAAAGGCATACAATAACAAAGCTGTCTGATGATGATGATTTGTGCATGACAGCCTGCTTGGCAGCAGTGGAACTGATCAGCCAGTGGGAGTTGCTCTCTGTAGAGTATCACCTCTAACAATAATAAAAAAAAAAATATTTTGCCAATTTGGTAGCCACTGAGAAGTCTACAGCAGCTGATGTATTAAAAATGCATTTGTGGACCTAATTTTACTAGCCTTCTACCTTTACACTTTTTAGAAACTTTAAAAAGTGTGTTAGCAGTATCTTCATGCAGGGCTTTGTCTCTTGGGAGAACTACTTACATAGAACCTAGTGTCTGGCAAAAATTCTAATTCTGTGCAAAGGACAGATATACAAGGTTCAAATGCTATGGTCAGGAAAGCTGAAGTAGACCAGTAAAAGCACTTCCACTTTACCCTTTGGAAGTTCAGTCTCTACCAGAAAAGGCTGAAGAGAAAACACAGCTCTATTTTTCATACCACTGCAAAGCATTATCTGCGACAAGGAGGACCTCAGGAACCAAAAGAAGGGTTTAACAAAGATCAGTCAATTCTTATCCTCCCTAAAGAGCTACTAACAAAAACCGGTATCGTAACAGTGCTGTTATTAGTCTGTCACAGGTGTAAATAGTTAGCAGTACAGAATACAAACAATTCTTCATAGTCCTAGCATCTATAGACCATGTCAGAAGCCCAAAAGATAGTTGTCCCTTGGCTCTTCCAGCTTCAGAGTCTTTAGTAAATAGCCCGTTCAGCTCTACTTATGCATTCAGTACTATTCTGCCATGCCATCTTTCTCTCAGTAACTCTCAACTTGTGGCCAATTTCAATCAAGCATGCAAACCAAAGACCTCAAGGATATGAAGTTCCTTGAATTTTTGTGAAAAAATGAGGATGAAGGAGCCACATGAACAAGAGAGAAGCCAAGATGTTAACTCAGCAGTTGTCTGTTCTTAGACCTTGCAAAAATTGATAGCAAAAATCAACATGTGCTTAGCACAGAATCAGCCACTGCATATGCCAGTTTTTGCCTCATGAATGATAAGAATGAGGTTACTGGATGTGGGTAAATTAAAAAGTTTGAGGGGGAAAAAAAAAGCTTCATTCTTTTTTGACACTATAGCCACCTTATCAAATTTCTGGTCCTCTCAAAAATTCATGTTTGAAAGTTAATAGAGCGTCACTGCACCAGAGATACCAAGTCTTATAAAGACACGTACCAGATATTCATGAAGGACCAGTTCCAGTTCATGTCAGAACACCTTTGCGTATTACCACAGGAACACCTGACCTGGAACTGAACCAAGCATAGCCAGTCACTGAACCAAAGCACAACCAAGGTGGAGGACAAGGATTCTAGGTTAAAGAAGGAAGGAGTTTATCTTTGAAAATGTTCTTCTTTTATAGACATAAAATCTTTGCTAATACTCCCCAAATGTTGATTGAAGTCATTAACACCTGCTTCAGTTGGCAGTTCCTGTGGACAATTATGAAGTTATACAGTGATGTCTGGAATGCCCTGTCTAGGCATTCCTGTGATCTGTGAGTGAGACAGCATATAGACAAATAAAATGTAGAGAGCGTGCTAAGCAATTTAAAAGAGAACCTGAAAACTATGTTAAAAGGCCACTTAGGCTTTTAACACTTAGCTTAATTTCAGTACGGGAGCTTTCTGTTTGTGTGCAGCAGATCTTGCCTACATTTGCGTAACAGCTTTCCGCTAAGGTAGTCAGTTGGTTTTGGCATGATGCCTGCTTATACACCAAATGAAAATAACCTTTAAACCATCTTTTGCAGCCGGCTCAGCACGAACATTTCCTTTAATCAGGCGGAAGGCTGATAAATGGGACAAATCTTCCAAACTGCTTGTCATTTCTGCCATATGTAATAAGCAAAAACAATGTTCAGCCTTAACCTTCCCCTCGCCCCTTTTTAAATATATATAAGCCCAATATATTATTCCAGAGGTTTTTGCTCCTAATTTTTTTCTTCTTTTTTTATTCTTTATTTTGAAAGTCAACGAAGATCTTGTGGAAACCTGTTATATGGGGAGTTTGACAGCAGCAAAGAATTCACATCTGAAGAGTGATTTCCACCTGCTCCATCCCCCAGGAAGTAATTCTAACTCTGAATTCAGACAGCGCTCTAGCCTCCATTCGCAACAGAGGAATGTTATGGACTGTCAAACACGAATAAGAAACAAAGACCCACCTACACTAGTCTTTAGACTAACTTTTTTAACAGTCCAATTAGGGATCTTAGAAACTAGATACATGCACACAGTTAGCATCAAGTCATTATATCCAATTGTATGAAGATATCATTCTAGATAAACATATCTGATAAAGCAAAAAGAAAAAAAAGAGAGACATCTAGTAAGAATAATAAGCTTGATTCCCTGAAATTCAGCTTCTGCTATGTAGAGTTTAAAGTATCCTAAAAAACTCAACATTCCTAAAAGTGCCTTGAGGGGTGGATGGGAAGTGGAGGAAGACAAGCACACGGCACTGTCTTATTTCTTTTGTGGTACCACACTCGCATGAAAAGCAGCCAGAATAGTTTTAGGCTGAGCTTTGTAAACTACCCACTTATAGCTCCAACGGCTTCTTTTTTGACTGAAGATGTAGGATTTTGCAGTGCTGCAGACTACATTAATATGCAGTGTAAATATTGAAGTTGGAAAATAGTACTCTGCCCCAAAAGAAGCTTACAGGGTGGGCTGGATTTTAAGAGTAGTTCAAACTCTATGCTTTACTCTTTATAGATTTATAGTAACAAGTTATAGTTAAGCTGTTTTATTGCACAGAAGATAAAATAAAATTACATTTAGAACATAAACCCATGCAAAAACTAACGTGTTTTACAAAGTACTTGAAGTGTCAACTATAAATTAAAGCATAAATCAGTCAAAACTGCAACATCCAGGAAGAAACAATTACCGATGTAAGTGTTTGCTCTTCTGTCAACAAACAATTACAGCCATATGCTTGAAGTTCAGGGGATTATTTTTTGGTGGGTTCTGTTTTGTTTTTAAAGAAATGCAACACAAATATCGTTACACCATATACTATATATACTATATATATATATAACACTAGTTAACCTGTTGCACACTTACAGAAAGTGCACTTTCAATGTTAAAAATCACATTGCATGTATATCATAACTGTATATAAAATAATTTATATCAGAATTCTCAGATTGCATCCAATTTGCTCTTTACTCACAGGTAATGAACATTTACACAATAGGTACACAACTTTCAAAGTGCTCACAAGTATTTTTTAATATCGATTATGGAAAGTATTGTTACAACATCATAAATTTTTTAAATAAGTCTTTTTCTAGACAACAAATTAATGGAGCTCCTTATAGGAAAATTTAAATTATGACATTCTAAGAAAGCTGACTGAAGCAAACTTAAACACAAAAGCAGACAATGAATTTTACTTTGAAAAATGTTTTTCTCAGCATATTTCTGACATAGGGATTCACCCTGTTCTCCTCTGCCCATCTATATCTTGACAAAGAGATAGTTTAACTTATATTAACTGTGGTCCTTCAAGATTTACTGCTCATATATACCCCAATCAAGACACAGAGGTATCCTGTGCAGATGCATTTCTGGTCTGTATTCTTCATTGACAGCCCCATCTGTGCCCCACCCTTCAACTAACTACAGGGAAGGGAGGCTACACAATGTCTTATAACCTCACAAAGAGAATTCAGGAATTTAAGAATTAACGGGGAGGAAAACATGCTATAGTGGAGATAAGCAAAATACCTAATTTAAGAACTTTTTGTTGCAAGCTAGACAACTGTCTCATCTTGTTCTTGTGCATTTATTCCAGCATGACAATACATCTGACGTAAACTGCTGCAAGGATCCAAACTAAGGACAGAAAGCTAGCTCTCACCAGACAAACAGTTCTTGATGCTCCTACAACAGCAAACACTGCACAGTTTTAAATATTGGGTTCCCTACCCATTTCTACTGTGTGTACATCACTTAAAGAAATTACAACTGATACGTAGCTGGAGTGGATGATGATGGCTTCCAATGCCTAGATATACAACACCTAATCCAACACAGCTAGCAAAAGCTACGAAAAATTTGCATCAACACACAGTGATCTTCTATCACTTACACACTGCATACAAGTGGCCTCACTTAAAGTAATTCTTCTACAGGTGCAGAGGTCCTCCTAACTTTCTACTTTTCTAGGAGCTGTGATTTCAGCTGAAAGTTTGAGTCAGTAGGAAAAGATGACATTGCCAGTAACCCCCCCAAAATCTTGCTGGATAGAAGAGATTTGAGTTGTCAGAGCATTATGCGTTTTAATGTAGTACTGTGGGAGGGAATAAAAAAGCCCGGGTATCCTGAACCAGAGGGTGGTTAATCAAGATGGAGATTAGATACAGGCTGTTTGGGAACTTTGTCAGTCCAGATCAGTTATACATCATCAAGTGCATCTTATCAGCATTTGAAAATCATTAGCAAAACACAGTTAACCTGTGGTGAACCAACCCACACATTAAGAATATTTTTGCCTTATTAAAACAGCGAGCAAAGAACTACAATACCCATAAATCAATTCTGCAAATCCTCTAGAAGCCGGAAGTGTGATAACACAAGACATAAAAATTGGAAAAG
>VZZY01014477.1:37291-84963 GCA_013400335.1 Eurystomus gularis | reverse complement strand
TTTAATCTTGATGTAAAATATTAAAGAACTACTATTTGACTTAGAATTTGGATACTATGGTCAGACTGAAAGAGCATGTGTGTATCTATATATTCAGAGGATACTAAAGCCATAAAAATCAAGAAGCTATTTTAGCTCACAATTCCTATTTCTGTTAGGGATCTTAAGTCAGATTTAACAGACAAATATACACAATATCTAACCCAGTGAAACTTGCATCCCATGAAGCCATAAAATTCTGGAACTATAACATAACTTAAAATACAAATATGTATTTTATACTTGTAACAGATTTTTTCTTGGAAGCAAACTTTTTTAAACTTTAGTTCTCCAGCTAAGATAACTTAAAAAAAAAAATTATGAACTCAAGACAACTTTATTAGTAAATGTGACACTACCTTCAGGAAAACCTTAATCTTTTGCAAAAAATCAAGCTTGAGCTGTCAAATAATCACCATTGGAAGGATTTGTATACTGAAATTTATCTTATTTGCTAGTGTACCTCAGAGGGCATTTTTCAGGATAAACTGATAAGCTCTTAAATATGGAGTTTTAAAATGAAATGTTAACTGGCCCCTAATGATAGCAATGTGAATGTAACATTGTAACGAGCTTACTAGATATACAAAAATGTATTTGTTAAACTCAGTGCAATGAAAGCAAATTTTCTTTTCCTCTGTAGAAAAAGACCTCTTTATACAGAGGCTTGATGCCTTACCTCTAGGTCACAGCTGTATTCTGTGCCATCCAGAAGCACCACTTTACACTGCACAGTTTTAATTTTCTTGGGAGACTTCTGAGGAACATATTCTGTTTTAATTTCGGCTGTCTGCACTTCTTTTGTCTCCTGTTTTTCTTTTTCTTCTTCCTTTTCTTCCTTTTCCTCTGCAACTTTCTCTACTTCTGTTTCTTTACCATCTTCTTTGGCAGGCTATATAAAATACAGTTAAACAATTATTGGCATTCAGGAAAGTGGTTATAGATTTCTTTCATAAGCTACTAATAAATAAAACACTAAGCTTGCATTAAGTTAATGCACATACTAGAAGCAAAATATCCAGTGTAAGTATTAAGGCCTAACAGAAACAAATTTAACAAGAAGCTCCAGGAATTACACAAAACTTTAAAAGTGTTTATGAAAGTCAAGTTATACAGAATCACAGAATGGTTGAGGTTGGAAGGGATCTCTTGAGATCATCTAGTCCGATACCCCCAGGGCCTATCTAGGGTCACTTAAGAACAGTTTGTCCAGACTGTATTCAGTTGGGTTTTGAATACATTCACAGAGGGAGACTCCACAATCCCTCTGGGCAGCCTGTTCCAGTGTCTGACCCATTATCACAGTAAAAGATTTTTTTGTAATTTGAGATGGAATGTCACGTTTTTAATTTGTGCCTGTTGTCTTCTGTCATTTAACTGGATTCATTCCCTCCCTTCAGGTATTTACACACATTTATAAGATTCCCCTTGACACTTCTCTTCTACAGGCTAAACAGTACCAGCTCTCTCAGCCCTTCCTCATATGAAATGTTCTCTATGCCCTTAATCATCTTTGCCATGCTAGTATATGGGGTTTGAGCACAAAGTACTGACATGCAACTTTTCAAAAAGTTTCAAGAAGTTTCTGAAGCACTGCAGAAGGTGGCATTTGACTTGGAACTCAGCACCAACCTGCCAGAATGAATCAATAAGCAACTACAAGCATGATTTCTAGGTAATGGATAGCAAAAATTGGGATTACAAGTACTCGGAGATAATCCATTTGTTATTTGTTGTGGTTAATTCACTAAGGAGGTATTCGTGAGATCCAATGGCTTCAGGGGCAAAGCTGACTTAAGAAGCTTCTCCTCTTATCCCTACTCATTTCTACCACAATGATACAGTTCAATGGTCCTTTGAACTATGCCAAAATGTGAACTCCAGAAGTACTGGAGCAAAACATGGTCTGCCACAAAGTAGGAACCTTTAAAACCAGCTACTCGTAACTGTATCAACTTAACTGCACAAAAGGCCAGGTAGTAACTGTCATTTTTTCCCTGACATGATTCTCACAAAGCTTTACATGAATTGCATAAATCATTAATTATATAAATCATTAATCAGGTCTCATTAAAATTACTCCAAAGCATCTATTAGCCTTCCCACACGTACCTGTGTTTCAGCACTACTAACAGAGTGTTTTTCTTCTTTGTCCGCTCTAGAGTTCTGCTGACTTTCAGCTGCTGCTTCTTCTGAGCTCTTTTTTGGCTGAGCCACCCCCTCTGGTGTCTGGCATTCACTTTCTTCAACTACTTGTTCTCCTGTGGTCCTTTTCTTGGTCTCATCTTTGGGCTCTGCCAAGGTGTACGATTTTTGTTTCTTAAGCCAAGGGGGAAGGAAACGAGAAATACCCTTGCTTTCAGGTGAAGCTTTTTCCTTCTTCTGCCTACTTGGACTACTTTGGCTAGTTGGTGCTGGGACAGAGGAAGAATCTTGAGCTTCTTCAGAGGATGTTTCCCTGGAATTCTGATTTTCTGGATTTTTTAATGCTTCTTCAGGCTTGTCCTTGACTTTGTCTGGTCCGAGCTGCTCAGAATCTTTCTTTACTTCAGTCTCTGAGCCAACTTCAGTTGTCATTGTCACAACCTACCCTAAAAGAAGCAACAATAAAAACCAATTTTGTTATGTAGGAACACTACTCTTACTGACTAAAATTATTTGCAACAATTTGTAGCAAATATCTACAGGAGTTTCTAAATTAGACTTATTTGGGATAAAGAAATACTTATTTTCAAATTCTCAGCTCACAAATAAAACCAGTAATCTAAAACTTAGCGCTCTGCAGACGAAGATTGTGAACAATACTACTCTAGAGAAACATACTAACAGTTTCCTTCTCATTGGTAAAAAATTCAAGTGTGCTTACTGAAATGCATTTGTTTTTTTGTAAGCTGCTCCTAATGTTATCAGCCAAGATTACTTCATGAGTAATTTCAGTTCTCTTTCTACAGGCTTCCTTGGTTGACCCAGAAGCTTGGATTTCAGAACAGCATCCACCTTCTGTAGTTAAACTCACAGGTATAACTTCCTTACTATTCAATGACACTTACCAGTAACACAAATTTTATAAAGAAAGTCTTTTTAAACCAAGGAAGAGTGCATGCTTCTAGTTGTTCCTTTTTACATTAAGAAATGTTATTCTTGCCAGTCATGGAGAAGGTAATCTAGGTTGATGCAGTTGCACACTTTATGCACTTGAAGCCAACTGGAAACTAGTTTAGATCACCACGCAGCAGCAACACTTTGCCCCCAGGTTTCCAAAGCACATTCATAAGTAGTCAGAAAAGTTAAATGAAGCCATTTCCAAGGAGAAAAAAGATTTTTAAAAGGAAAATAAAAGAAAACAAGCTAATAGATGCCCAAATATACGAGAGATAAGCTGTTCTGGCAAAAGTGATGGGCAATATTAAGACAAAGGATAACTTGACAGTTATCTTAAAAAGAAGCTTAGACATAGGAGTCTTGAACTATGTACATACAAATTTATATTAAGCAAGTATCTTGAGACCAAAAGTAACTTTTGTGGATGTTTCGTTGTTCATTACTTTAAATTTCATTTTATAAACCACAACATTCACCAATGGGGAAATTAAAGGAAAAGTTAGTACCTTTACGGCTATACTAGAGATTTCTGAATCATTTAAAACTTTTAATATTAAACATGAAAAAAAATGGCTACATAACCGTATTAGAAGCCTCAAGTTTTAATACTATTAATAAAGCTTTTGGGATAGAGTATTAATATTTACGTAAGTATTATTTATTTCAGAGGTAGCAGGTCTCTCCAAGGCAGGTTTCCATTTGACAAGCTGTTCAGATTAAAGAATTTGCTATTTAAAGCCACATATTAGTATGCTACTTTTAAAGCTGCTACTAGTCAAATTACATTTTGCTATCAGCTTTGTATCTTACACAGAATTGCTGCTGTTCTTTCCTAATAGTAGGTATCAATCTTGATAATGAAGAGAAGATGACTATATGATAATAAATTCCTCAAAAATAATTATGATGATCACGCCTATTCTTGGAATATGCAAATTTATACAGGAAAAATGTAAGCTGACCTTGCAAATCGGGGCGCGAGAGAGGAGGAGATATCCTCCTCGTGCCTGGAGCCATAATAAACATATCTGCTTCACAACTCTTTCTGAGTTGGAAGGTTCTTTCCCACAGATCAATAATAATAATGTAAAAGTTTATTATCAAAATGAAAAATATATAAAAACCCAAAGCTTTCCCCAAGAGGAAAATCCAAACTTCTGCTGCTCAGAGAGCAGCCATCCACTCTGCTTAATAAAGTCAAAATGGAGATTTTATTATTAACAGAGATGATAATTTTTTTCTCATACATCTCTAAGAAAGAACCAATTTAGTCTCAGAAAGTAGCTAAAAAAAAATTCAGAGAACTTGATAAACAAATCTTTGAAGAAGCTACAGCAAAAGGAAAATCACTAAGTTTCCTGCACGCTTTTTTTAGGTTTTGAAAAATACAAAAACCCATTAAATACCTGTAGATAAAAATTAATTATATACCACACTCAAAATTAAGATCATATTTTGCTTATACAGTCAAATATCCAGAACACCTCCAGAAAATTCCTTAGGACTGAGCACAGTAAACCATCCTATAAACATGTTCCTGTGATACTGCTCTAACAATAAAATGAACCGAGGATACCAAGTTACGCTCTTAACTGATTAANATTCTCAGAAAGTAGCTAAAAAAAAATTCAGAGAACTTGATAAACAAATCTTTGAAGAAGCTACAGCAAAAGGAAAATCACTAAGTTTCCTGCACGCTTTTTTTAGGTTTTGAAAAATGCAAAAACTCATTAAATACCTGTAACTGGAAATGGCTTTTACCTGATCTAAACTAACTGTACCTTTTCTTCCTCTCTTGTCTCCAAGTAAACTCTCATTTGCTCTTACTATGTAGCATTACATATTTTTTCTCCTGTAATTTTTTTCAGCTCTGTAACACTGCAGTAGGCTAGGATTCTTCTTATCTGACTTCATTTATATTGCAAGGTAACATTAAATCCATATTTCATTTTGAAATGAGAAAGGAGAATGAGAGAAAGAATCTTGCAGCAAGAGTAGACAATAGAGAAAGAACCTTAGGGAGACGCTCAAATGGAAGGATTGTGAAGGTCCAAGGAAAGAAAAAAAAACCAAACATGCTAGCTTTTGCAATGGCATTAAACCCATGCAGATTGAACTACTAGTAATAACATCTGTATCTGGCTCATGCAGACTGAAGGTCTACCTAAACTGCAAGGACTAAAGTGGGGGTGTGAGAGCAAAAAGTGATGGAAATAACCTTGCAACTTCTGAAGAGGAATTACTTTTGTTAAAATAGGTTCCACTTATTTGGAGCAGATGTCCTGCCCTAATTGTAACTCTACCAACTTCCCCAAGCAAGGGTGCTGGCCAGGAAGCAACTGAAGACAACTGCCATTCTTTCCCTTAATTCATCCCTTCCTCTCCCTTTTTATTCCACTGAGGAGAAGCTAATGCTGGCCAGAGTTCACACCTGAAAGCACGGCAGAACACTACATTTATTCTTTCCTTACCACTTTCTTTCTTCTCAAATATACAGATTTGTCAGTTGGTTGATACACCTTTCTTCCAGTTCCTAATATAAGTTCTTGAAATGTACTTGTCTGACCAGAAGAATTCCTGCCACCATAGCTAAACCAGAAACAGAAGACATAACTAGACTAAAATGAAGTTTATAAAAGATACAAAGAAAAAGAGTGGCTCAGAGATCACAACTGGGTATCCTGAAAAGTTACAGACAACATCAAACTAAAACCACAGAAAAATTCTTTTCCCTGCAGTTGATAATCTGCATCTCAATTCACTGTTTCCACTATTGGTACAATGGCATATCTTTGTCATCAACACAGATGAACAAATACAAAACTTTATTCCGTGTATTTCTAGATCTTATTTTACTCATTTTCTGAGTATATCAAAGTAGGAAAAAGGTATACCTAAACTTTTTTATTTTTTCAGTTTGCCACTGAAATTCATAGCAAACGCAAGAAATCAAAATTGCTTTTATCATCTCCATCAGTCTACCAGAATTTGCAAAGAAACCATGTTGTAGAAGAAAAAAAACCCAAAACAAACAAACAAACCCAAAAACCCAAACCAAGCCAAACAATCAAACAACAAAAAACCCCACCAACCCCAAACAAAACAAAACATTTCATCCTACTTCTATTGAAAACAACTCAGTGCACTAAAAGCTAACATAGGTGTCCACACAAGTAATGCAATTTTCTGGATCGTATTATTAATAAATACTTTTGAAAATAGTTATCTTTATAAAAATTAACTACATACTTGCACTTACAAATGTTAAAACTCACAAGGGGTACACAAAGGAACAAAGAGAGCAAAGAACATCTTAAAAGTACACACAAACTTGAAGCAAGGTCATGTGTATTTCAGCTACTTATTTGGGAGGGGTTTTTGTTTTGTTTTAAAGACAGGGGTTTTTTTCTGTATTATTGATTTGAAGCACAGAAGACTGCTTTGTATTACACATTTGGTTAGGACAGGTCTTCTATGAACAATATGCTTGCTGGTTTCAATGCATACAATTTGTTGACATAAAAGCCATGAAGAAGTAATATTCTAGCTGGAACAGTCATTCAAATGTTACAAAATGTAAAAGGGTCTTGTTTAACCATTAGGTAATACCTGAGAAACTTGGTACTACCCCTAGAAGATTTTTTGAAAATCATAAATCAATTATTTTCTGTAAAGTACAACAACTTATACTCCAAATCAGGCTGAATGTACTGACAAAGAAAACTTCCTTTTATATTTCTGTTAAATTTTAAATCTTGTATTTTATCATCAGTATGTAAACAAAAAACCTCATGGCATCCCATGGTTCTGCATAGCACATCACTGTGCTGCATCATTTTGCTGAAGGTGCCAAGATAACCTGCACACATTCTATTAACAGACTAAGCAAAAAGTAAATCTAATTTCACCTTTTAGTCATTATTTAAGGGGATTACTACAGTTGGAACAACATGGAGCTCTCTGAACACAAAAGGAATAAATTAACAGCTAAAGAATACAGTTTTCAACTTTCAGATCCTTAACGAGGCAAAAATATCCCTAAAATTTGCTTCACTACATCAGCCTGCCACTTAAGTGTTTATACACTGGATGTGACAAGAAGGACTGTTGCCGTTTGCTCCCTCTCTGATTATCACTGGGCAGAAAAATCAAGGTTAACTGCAGAGGCTGAAGAGACAGACTGCAGACTTTGCTTTTTTGTGAGCCTCAGCAGCAGCCATGGGGCTGAAGCCTGTCAGAGTCCATTGGTTTCCCACGCTGTGACAATGCCACCCGAGCTGCGGCCTGAACTGATCTCATGCTAACACAGCTCTTCTTTGCAGGCTTAGAAGGTGATGTGTTGATAAACAGACTACCAAGAAGCATCCTATGCCACATTTAGCCAAAAACCTCCCAAAATTATTTCTTCTAAAGCTTCACAGTTCATGGAGGAACCTTATGTAATAATCCAGGTGACTAGACAACCAAAGCTGGGTTATCATTCAGACTTTTGCCACTGTAATAATATCTCCTGCTAAAAATACATATCCCAAACATCAGCCAACTAAAATTCACCCTTTCTGCCTAGGATTCTGCCCAACTGCCTCCTAAACTGGAAAGCTTCTTTGCAAGGAGGTAATGAGGTGAGCAGACTGTCATTGCCAGTCTCTACACTGGTCAGCAGATGGTGCCATAATAGTTCTAAAAATCAGTAGCAAACTTCAAAGGTCAAATTTCAAACAGCAACAATATTCCAAGTTCAAGTGTAATTCCCAAATTATGACAAGTAATTGAATGCTTTCACAGAATTATTAACATAACATTTTAATAAATAATAACATCAGCACTGGAAAGTGAATTACTACTCCATGACAATAAAAATTAGTTACATACGCACATGAACATGTGTGTGTCTAAGTATATACACATTCACATAGAGTCTAAGCTTATCTCCAAGAGCATAAATGGCACAAGAGTGTCTTTCCAAAGGATCTCAAGTCTTTCAAATCCAGTTTCCAGAAAATTCCAGGCACATCACAGTGGCTACCAGTCCCAGACAGACTTAATGGCAACTATACTCATAAGCATCATTTTACCCAGTCAATTAAGTTACTATTGCAAATAACAGGTATTTTATTACCCTTCATGTTTACATCCATGCCACCATACAGCTGAATATTTGCAAGCATAGGTTTCCCTCCCAAATACAGTAGCTTACCTGCATCGCTAGGAAAACATTTATGTCCTAATATAAATATTGAAATCATCAAGTCTGCAGATGTGTCATCATTCCTTGCAATACACAGAATACACAAGACTCACCAGAAAATACTGTCAAGTCCCTACATAGGATGGTGTGAGCTTAAAAGGTACTTCTGAAACAACAATGTAAGACAAGTAATAGAGCAATTCTAAAGATCACTAAGATAAAGAAAATAAAATCAAGGGCATAGACAGCAAGTGAAAGGAGGCAGAGAAAGCAATTTCCATCTAAAAATGCAAAATGAGTGTCTGCAATCTAGATAGTTCCATTATGAAACTATTTTATTATGCCAACAAATTTCTGCAAAGTAACTCTAGGGGAGTTACCCCAACTCTTTGTAAAGTCAAAATAGAATCCAGGAACGATACTATTTCTCAAAGTCTTTTTCCTGTCAAAGGAGCACAACAACACATACGTATTCCTTCTCACTCTAGTGCTCCCAACTTTCCATAAAACACCTGCTGCAGACCATCTCTATTTTGTCTGGTGAATAACTTGGTTACTGCAATCCTTATACAGTATAAAAGGATTAGTTTTAAAGGATGAGTTGAAGAGATACAACTCTCCAGAAAGGAAAGATCTTACTTGTTTTCATGTCTCATTGTATTAATTCTTTAAGCACTATTTTATTAAAATTTGTCTCCTGACATAGGTAGCAAAAATGTATAATAAAACAGAGAAAATACTAGAAAGTGCTGTTTCCCAAACTGAGATACATTGAGAACTGCATTGTCTGTGTAACCACACCCATACAACAACCAAAGTTCATCCTAAAAAAAAAAAATAAATCCAAAGCTTTCAACAAAATGAGAACATAAATACCTTTTAAGTGCTACATGTCACCAAGTTGCGATGCCCACATTGAAATTTCTTTGATTACATTTAAGCAAATATACATCCTGAAGCTCTCTCAGTGCTATTTACACCATATCCAGAGATAACAGGAATCTATTCCTTCTGTATTTCAATCCACAAATACTCTGATCAAGGAAAAAGAAACCAACTCCACAACAAACAAAAACCCACAAAAAGCTCAAAAAGCAACTTAATTCACATCAAGAAATCTCTCTCTGCCAGAGCACATATGCACATGCATACACTCTGTTTAACAAGCAAGCTTTGAGCTGCTCCCCAGCGCTGAAAAAATGTTCTAAGCCGATGAGAATCCAAGTCTTTTTGAAAAGCTGTGTTGAACAAGAGTGACCCCACCCAAGCCCTGACACTGCTAGAGAAGGACATGCACAGTGGAAAACTGGGATTTAGTTCCAAATTCATTTCAGCAGCCAAAAAATGAACATGGGTCAAGAGACGGCTCTGTTTTCCTGTTATCTGTCCAACAAACTAAGAACAACACAGTCTGAGAAAAATCTCTGCCCTGTCTTTAAAATCAACAACACAAGTTTACAGTGTGTTTTGACTGTTCACATTAAACCCTCATGATAACCACAATTTTAGAGATTAAAAACAGCAATGAGCATTCATTTGTGCTGAGCAATGTTGCCTCTTCAATCTCCATTTCCTTCATTCCACCCCATCCCACCTCACCAAATGGCTGTTTCTACAACAGTACCACAATTTCACTGAAGCACAAGCAAACATTTCATTTTTTCCAACTCTTAAGGAAAGTGTGGGTGTGGGGGGGATTTGGAGGTGATTGATTTTTAAATGCCACAACAACATTTTCATTTCCAGTTTTCATTCTATTTGTAATGTATTGGCAAGATTAAAAAACAGTTTCTTTTTATACTTTCAACATTAATTTTACTCTTGCATAAATTATGCTTCCAAGGCACTTGAAATTACATGGTTAATCAAAGCACTTCCCAACTCAGGTTCAAAATTAATGTACTAGTACCTGAGAATTTTTTTACTGCAAACTGAGAGTTCCCAGTGTAATAAAGCTCCTGGATGCTAGAATCCCAGAGTACATCTTTGTTTTGACAAGTATCCATTTCCTCTTCAGTGGAAGTCATATAGAGAATTATTACCATCTCGCATGTTTAGGAAATGTACAATAGCATACAAGAGGGAAATAACTGCAAAATCAGGATTGAAGGTCAGGAAAAGGAAATGAGAAACGACTCATCTGTTCTTTTGGTAGAACACTAGTGACAGACCCCTACAAACAGAACACATTTGCAAGTAATTGTCACAAGCAGATAAAGCCATTAACTTTATTTCACCAGTGTGTTGAGGATGAATGTCATACAGATGCAGACACTACTAAGATCACATTCAAAATGCCTGTAGGTTCATTACAGCAATTTAGTAACAATGGCCAGAAACCAACTGACACGCATTAAGACAGTTTGCTCTGTCACGTACATGACTAGAGTTCAATAGACAAACATTGTTTATAAAGCTTCAGGGTGTAAACACTGTCACAGAAGTGCCTTTTTTTTGGCAATGACATCAGTTCTGTATTTCAGCTGTTAAGTGCACTTCATCGGTTTTGCTATTGTCAAATATAAGCACTCTTTGGCAAGCCAGGTTAACAACACTGGCTGATGTTTGCACATTACTGAGGGAAACAAGAAGTGACAAAGATTATAAATTACAGGTGACAGGTGTAGAATCTTCTACTACGATTTTTTTTTTCCTGAAACAGGGTGCAAGTTGAATTACAAAAATTGATGCTGCCACCACTTCTTACCACTAATGAAGTGAGTTTCAAACACTTGGTTAAATGGCATCCCTGGCAATTAAACTTGACCAAGCTTAATTCCAATTCCAAACAAGTGCAAAGTATCTCTCAGTTTTTTGCAGGTTAGTTGCAGCTGTCTCTTTGCTGGATATGTTGCTGTCAGTATATGAATCAACTGTTGAAGAACCTGCAGAGATCTTGACACACATGCAAGTAAACAAACCCAGGCTATTAACTGCATAGCATATTTTATAATAAATAAACAAATAAAAAAGAACAGTTAAAAACATAATTCACAACTGCTCTTGCAATGAAAAAAAAAAAATCTATTTCATATTTTCTGCCACCTATCTCACATTCCTGAAATCTCAGAGGTTTGCTATCCGAGGTACCTTGTGTTGGTGTTTTAATTTTTATGCTTTCAGCTAGCACAAACTATCTGAGTCTTCCATGTGCTACCGGAACAGAAGTATTCCCTTGAAAGAGAAGAACCAATTTGCTCAGTGTGCTCCCCCTCACCCCCAACCTCCATGTAATTATAAAACACCTGAAATGCTCTATGTAAAGCAGAACACTGCAGACATTTTCCTACATATTTAGGTTTACTGGAATATATAACCAAGTACTGAAATTACAGATAATAGTGCTCTTCAGGAAAGTATGCATCTACTGTTCCTGTGGGAGCATAACACTGCCAATCCCAAGCAACAAAAAGCAGTGAAGGAGAGACGCCTCTTAGCTGAGCAAATAAAATCAGCAGCCAAAACCTCATCGCTCCCATAGGCTCTTCTGAAAGCTGGTATTTGACCAGATGAGTGAAAATACAAGCAACTTTCTAAAAGTTTTCCACTTTTCATGGCAATGGCCTCACCACTAACAACATTTCAATCGCTACAACATCTCTGGGCTAGACAAAGTGAAATTATGCCCTAGAGGTCAGAAACGATGTCTAGTAATACTAACAGAAGGGAAAAAAGTGAAAGACAATTTGATGCTAGTAACGCTGGGTTTGTGCCTGGACTTCATCTAAGTGCTTTAGCTGTTTTGTGCTTTTCGGAAGGACATTCCCAGCATGAAAGATTGTAATATAAAACAGATAACAGGATACGCAGGGAAGTCCCAAGGGAGTAACTATTTAAAGTTTTCTTTGGAGAGTTAGGGAAAGATGACAGATAAGAAGATTCAAAAGACTAATTCATTTGTGAACACCAAGAAGAAGGTGGGGAGGAGTATTAAGAACTGTCCTGTAGACAATGAAGAAGAGACAGTGACTTACCAAACCACAACTGCAACAACATTCCCATATAAATATATATCACAAACTGCAGTTTACCAAAGCAGCCTCACCCATTGCAGAAAAGCCTTTTAACGACCGCATACACATGGGGATGGTATGTTATTACAGTAAGCCTTCAGGCAAAATTAAGTCGAGGCTTTATTCTGCCTTCTGGGGCCACATATCCAAAGAAGTTTCAAAGCTTTGAAACAATCCTAGGGAAACACAAATCCAAGTTCGCAGCAATTTATCATCCAACAGTTTTATGAAGTAAACACCTATAGCTAACATAATTTTGCTAGGAGTGAAGTTCATTACTTGTTTGAAAGAAACTCCCAATCTGCATTGGCCTGGGGGTTTCTTTGCCTCCTTTTGGGCTCTTCAGTTTAGGTGCTGACTGAACAAATGTTTGAAAGCATATTTACCCTGCCGTTCTCTATGGGTGCTGTTGTCTATGGGTAGGATTCTCTTGTATTTAATCTTAGAGCCAATACCACGTATAAGCTCACAGTCATGGATTTCCCCCTTTCTATCTAAATTTTCTTTAACTCAAGTGCTTTGAAATATAAAGCAATGAGAAAGGGAAAATTGGTATAATCATATAAACAAACCAAATTAATTTAAAATTTTCTTGACCATAGTCTACAGCTGTTTTAGCAAGAGCATATTCCTGCATGGAAGCAATAGGAAGCAAATACTAACAAAAAGGACAAGAGACTCAGACTCTGGTTTAAAAATACATCATGTTCTCTCAGAAATCAAGATCACTTCAACAACAGTTCCCAAAGTGAGATGTCAGAGCCGAAGAACTGGAGCTCTGTGAGTCTGGGATGCAGTCTGGGATGTCCTAGTCTAAGAAGCCTGCCTAAACAGATAAGCCTTAACAAATAAATGATGGAAAACTCTGAATACTTAAAAAATGTGTGCATCTGTACGTCTGTGTTAAGGTGGGAGAAATATATCCCAAAGATAGACTTGAGTTTTGGGAACTAGTATGAACAACAGCAACAAGTTGTTCAGTAACAAATGTGGATACAGAAATAAAGCAAAAGAGAAGGACTGATGTTACAGCTCTCAATTGTCTCTTCCTTTTATTATGAGCAAAGAACTTCAGAAAAAAAATAAAACCAAGCTAACAGTAAAAGAAAGTAAAGATACCACTGGAAAGAAAGTCAGTGGGAAAAAAAAAAAAGGAGAGCAGGAAGGAGAAAACAGGAAACAGACGCTGAAGACAAAACAGGAAAAAAAGGTCATGATTTGTGTAACAGCAAAAAAACTGCAGTGAGGCCAGAGACAGGGTGGGAAGACACCAGAATCCCAGTATAGGCTAAGTTACATTGTAGAGGCTACTGGACAGACCACAGGATCTTCAAACATTGGTCCTTCAGGTGCTCAGCTGCCGGAAGTACAATAACTATCATTTCACCCTCACACATAAAATCCTGCTCAATAAAGTTATTTAACCATAAAAGAATTTGTGTAAAAAAGGGCAAATGCAGATCCATAGGACTGGGAAAGGCAAAACCCTTCAATCTGCTGCTGTTATATGCCATACTGTTTCCACAGAAGAGTCTCTTTTCAAGCGCCCAAAATCTCTTTCCTATACAATCAAATGCTTCACAAGAGGCAACACTTTTAAGACTTTTCCAAGACTTCAGTTTTGCATGTTAATTTCATGACAGGTTTCAAACCTGTTCTTCTATTACAGATTTAAACACAGCATTCCTTCCTCTGCACTTTGTAATTTTGAATTTTTAAGCAGCAAATGCTTGCTTTAGAGTGCCTGATGGATTAAGTGAAAAAGTTGTACTTCCTGGAAAAACCTATGTTACTGTATCCTCAAATCCCTAAAATGACAGAATTCTGATTAGCTTACTTTTGTTTTTCAGGCAGCTCTACACATCCATTCTTTGCCAAGATTTGAGGCATAATATTTCAACAATTTAACTACATATTTGGCTCACTAGTTCCTACATAGCAAGCTGCTTTCTGGTTTTAAAACATCATGAATTATATACCATTTACGTTTTGTTGAACAGCTCAAAGATCAAACACCTGTCTAAAAATATATATATCTGAAGACTTGAGCTAAGTGTTTTGTCATAGTTAGAAAATTGGCCTATCTATAAAAATATTTCTGATTTGGCAAAAAAAATAATTTTACAGATAGAGAATCTTGGGCACTACAAGGAGAAAGTGACACACAAGGCAGGCTCACCAGGACAACAGCAGAAACAAAAAACAAGAACAGGTCACGAGGCTTCCTCTCTTACATACTGACATCAAGCACTTCTAGATGTTCCATGTAAGGAGGCATGATAGTTTTTCATTTATATTCAGTTGAAACCCAGGGGTCACTTTCCAAAAATATAAAGGGTGACAGTCCACAGGAAGTTTAATTTTGCTTAAGCAATAGCAATACTTCTGAACTTCATACAGAAAAGAGAAAGTGGAGATGAGTCTATTTAACCTGTTTATGTTATTAGATCCTCTAGACACGGACAAAAATTTTTATTATATGTATGTAGTGTCAGTACTGGGTTATGTGGGAGTTATGAAACCTAGAAAAAAATTATGAAATGCTCTGCTTTGCTTTTAAAATTATAATCTGGAACACAAGCATTCCCAGCTCAAGTTCCACTGAAATAGCTATTACGCAAGATAAAAGTTTTTTCTCATCAAGTGATGTAGCTTTTTCCTGTTGGAACAATCCAAGCTAATTCACGCGTATATGACATTACTAAAAATCTGAGGTCAAATTCAAGTCTGGAGGAGACAGACACCACTAACTATACATTCCAATTCAACCAAATTAGAAGTCACTACAGTTATGCACAAATGAACCAAATTCTCATCCACATCAGGTGAAGGATTTTGTGTTGGCTCATCCTTTTTACGAGGTACTGCTGTCATCAAGTGATTCCCTGCAACTTCATTAATCTCCACAACCACATTTACACAGAAACAATTCAACCCTTGAAGCAAAATGAATATGCAGTCTTTTTTCCACAAAGAAAAACTGCGGCATTTCTCATGCATTTCTTATGCCAACTAAAACAATGTTTCATTGTCTTCTTTAACAAAAGGGAATGGATTTTCGACTGCACATATCTACAAAATATACTGCAACACTTGAGATAAAAATTGTAAAGATTAAAGTAAATTTACTGGAAAAGGGAAACAGCAAAATGAAACTGAAGGCATTTCTTTTAAGATACACAGATAATATGCAATGCTTAATGTGACTTCAAAATAGGAGTTTCAAATTGTTGAAAAGACAAAATTTTTCATTCCACAAAATTTATAAAAGCCAAAACATTGCCCCATACTTCACATAAAATATATGCCATGCTATCCAAAATGATTTCAAAAAGTTGAGAAGTTATATAACTCTTATTCTAAAAATGTATTACTAGCTTGTGTTACCCCACGTTAAGATACACAGATAAGCCTTTTAAATATAAATGTAGCCATATGATAGAGACATTTAGGTGGAATGGTGAAAAAAGAATTACGTTGGGGCACAATGTTCCATAATCCTGTAACGGGAAACAGATTCCCTAAAATTCCCAAGACACTGTGATGTGTGGGCAAGCCTTCTTCCTTCATAGTAGTTTCATGTATAAACATCTCTCTTTCATCCTCTTTTCTTCTCTCTCCCCTCTTGTACCTTCACTTAATCTTATTTGCTTTTTTTAGAATCTTTCTGATTATCAATTAAGTCCTATGCCTTCCACTCTTAATTCCATCATCATTACTAGAAAGCCAGGGTGCCAAATTGTGTCAAAAGCCTGGCTTACATACAGACAGTTCAGCATTCCACCTCAACAAAAAGAACATAAGCAATTCAATATGCAAGCTGGATTTTCTTTCAAATCATATAGAGAGGTGAACAAGCAAAATAAGCCTTTTGCTAAATCATGTGAATGCCTCCATTTGCCAGCTACCCAAAAGAACAAAAAAATTCAAACGCAGTACCTAAAAGCTGTTCAACTAATCAAATTATGCCCCAGGCAAATATATAATATCAATGAAACAGCTTCAGAAATAGCTGGGTTTTTTTAATGAGAACCATGCTACTACCTAGTATTGGTGATTTGTTTCTAATCAAAGCAACTGGATGGAAACCAGTATAACCAATATATCACAAAGATGTCCTGGAAGGCTGAAACAAAGGGAATACAGTTCTTCCTTTTCTGTGCATCACAACTTGTGTTCAAGTTAGCGTTCCTATCACTCCCAATAATTGGGGAAATGACAGAAATCTTCTTAAAACAAAGAGATAATCAAATCTGAGAATGGCATAAATCACCAGTTTTCTACTCTAATCTCCCAAAGTATCTTGTTCTGAAAAACAAGAATTGATTATGTTCTTGATCCATAGTCTATGAAGACCTCCACATTCCCTTAACTGAAGGGATTACAGGCATCAAAAACCAACACTAGAGCTCCTTTCACAGGGAATCTCTTCCAGAACAGCCCCTGATTAATGGAGATGAAAGTGGAACGCCTAAATACTTCTGAAAGAATCTGCCTGAAAAAAAAACAAACCAAACCAAAAACAAACCCAAAACCTAAGGCAAAGCCTATCTAGAAGAAAAGGATTGTACGCTCTGTTGACGTTGTCAGTGACCTCCTTTAAACTGTCATGGCTGGGATGAATAGCCTAAATCACCAATCCATTTTATGACTGCTCAATCTGAGCCACGGTTTAAGCAGCATGCTGTGCTGCACAGGCTACGTTAATCTTTCCACAACTTAAGATATACAGAGAGCTGCAATCTGCTCATGCCCAGCAAAGAATATCCCTCATCTTTGCTATAATCAAGGGCTGCGTTAATTGAAGGAGTAAATATTCCAGTTCAAAGAAGGAATATAAGAGTTTCAAGAAAAATACATAGCCTGCTTTGCTCAAATCACAGTAGGTTTTACCATTTGCAGACCTCATGCAGAGGTGGTAGAAATATCACATTCTTTTTCTTCTCAATTTTGACCATGACACTACCTTAAGAATTAGCTCTGACTAATCCTTAGTATATCCTTTCGTAAATGAAAATAAACCCAGCAGGAACAAAAATCAATTATAAAAAGAAAAACTGTAAGAGGGAGAGATGCCATTTGTCTTTTCACTAATTCCTAGCATTACGGGCCTACGGAAAAAAAAAAAGAATACTGAAGTCTCTTGGAAGCTGTGCAATATTTCTTTTACTTAGGGTTTAATCCCTTCAGGAAACACAGCAAGAGTAAGAGGAATGCAAACAAATTTTAAGAAGCTGTGTTGGACCAAGTTTTTCTTCTAGTTCTGAGCACTTTGTTGAGAATGATCCAAGGAAAACCCTTAACATTTAAAAATTAAAGTTGATGGGAAAAAAGTTAATATTTATAAATGTTGTTTAGAAAAAAATAGGTAATTTTGTAAAGAAACAGCTCTGTTTATATTGCTGTGGTTTTAAAATTCTTTTAAGTTGCTTTAGTCACAGGTGCTCAAACACATCTGACAGTTTTAAACATTAAAGTCTCCAAGTTCATTAATGAAGTGACCATAAGTCTCTGTAAAGACACTTTCCAAAAATGTTCAGCATTGCTGTTTGAGACATCCATGAAACCCTTCTAGAGTATTCGCTCTAGTTTTTCAGTAATACAGTGGAGGTTTTTTTCTGAAAAGGGCAATTGTGAACCGTAAAGTTCTGTGTATGGCAAAGCAACAAAAAAATCTCAAGGCTACATACCAACTCTGAGCTATGTTCTAAATAGTGCTAGAACTGACTATGTTATGGACTAAAACAGAACTTATTGTCGTATCTCTTAACTAGAATAATCTTATCCCAATATCTTATACATCCTACTTCTAAATCAGTTGCCCTGTAGACAGTATCCATTGATCAAGTTCATCAATAAGTGGGTGAAAAACCTGCTAACTCTAAGATCAGCACAGCCTGTGGAAGGGCATTATTTCTCAGGACGGACTAAGCCCACAGTTGTACTAATTTGAAGATAAAACTATCTTAAAAGAATACATCCCCTGAAATCAAATGGTTGGCAGCAATGCTCTGTTAACTGTGTGCATAAACCTGCACATAGATGTTTTCATGATTTTTCTCAAGAAACATCCATTTCTTTTTGTTCAGTAGTTTTTAAAATTGATTTATTTCAGCAAAATGCAACACTAATGCTACATTTGGCATTGCTGTTGTGATAATCAAACAATTACCCACACATTCAGGTTATTATTTACCTTAATATGTACTTGCTTTTATTCTTAAAATCACTTCATAATGTTGCATGATAATTATTTTTTATTTGCAATTAATACATCATACTATTTAGAACGCAGTTGAAATTGGTTTTCAAAGCACAGCATAAAACACTAAAACTACATCACTGAGATAAAAATTTTGCAAAGATACCCAGTTTCATTAGAGACTCGGTGCACAGAGAATGTATTGCTATCCTCAAATCTGATTTCAAGACTAACCACACTTGCTAAGAAATAGTGACTGGCTTTTTAATTTAAGTATGTCAGGCCCAGCTTCTAACTGGACTCTGAAGTTAGTATTCCTTTTCAGGAATCAGGCAGCTCATAAGGCCTCTGGTTTTTTTCCCTGTTAATGTACACCTGTATTAAATCATCACACCTCAACCTCTTACTGGTAAACAAGTTTTGATAAAACAGGTTAAGCTCCTCAAAAACTATTATGTAAGGGCTTTAGATTTTTTTTCTCTCTGCTTTTCAGCATGCTTCAAAAAAATTGTCAACACTGAAAGTGCTAATAGCAGTTTAAGTACATGGTCACTTAGAGTACACAAAGCATCAAAGTCTTTTCTCCACTCCCACTCCCTAGTCTCTTGCACACCTATCAAATACTTCCATTGGTCCTTTACAGCTCTGGCACTGCAATAACAGTCTGTGACTCTATTTGGAGGAGTGAGAAGATGTATGATAGATTCTAGCAGGCTTGGCAGATGCATGACGTAAGTTAGTTCATTAGTACAGATTTGACCACCAGAAGATTGAGCTACCCTTCTTCTAATTTAAGTTTTGTGCAAAAAAAAATTATATTCGTGTCAGTACTTAACATGCAGCATTTAGTTTCTAAACAAAACTACATACATACTACACAGAATATACTACATCACAATTCACAGTGGTATTCTGAACACATACATGGACACATGAACTTGTATTTGGATTGCGACCTCACAAACAGCATCAATACTTGACATACTTTTGTTCATCTAACTATACTTAAAAAATGGTACTGCTGAAAATAAGTTGAAAATCTGGATTTCTTATCAAAAATTTCCATTTAAAAAATCATTTATCTCTAGAAAAATGTATGTTCTCATAACTGCCTTTCTCCAGTGTCTCAAAGCAGCGAGTATATGCCTGTATACAGCTAAACTACTTCAGAAAATAATAATGGTTATAAAGGAAGAACTGTAAAACTCATATACAACTGTTACATTTTGGGGCTGGTATCTTGAGTTGCAGCATTTTTGGTATTTCATAGAATCACAGAATCATAGAATGGCCTAGGTTGGAAGGGACCTTAGAGATCATTTAATCCAACCTCCCTGTCATGGGCAGGGACGCCTCTCAACTAGATCAGGCTACTCAAGGCTCTGTCCAACCTGGCCTTGAACACCTCCAGGGAGGGGGCAGCCACAACATCTCTGGGCAATTTATTCCAAAGTCTTGCCACCCTCGTACTGAAGAATTTCTTCCTAAGATCTAATCTAAATCTATTCTCCTTCAACTTATACCTATTACCCCTTGTCCTATCAGTGGATGCTCTTGTAAAAAGTCCCTCCCCAGCCTTCCTGTAGGTTCCCTTCAGGTATTGGAAGGCAGCTATTAGGTCCCCCCAAAGTCTTCTCTTTTTGAAGACTGAAAATTTCAGCAAATCCACTTTGCCACATCAATAGCAGCTGCAGTCACATTTTTAGAATAAACACATTCTAAAAAACATCCAAAAATAGTGTAAATTAGCCATCATTGGAAAGAAGTTCTGTCAAACTTCTTTCCCCTTACACAACTATACTCCTTAACCTTGTAAAACTACAAATACGTAATCAGCAAACAGGCAATAAAGCTAACTCTAGGCAGAAAAAAAGGTATTTCAACTCAAATCTTGAGTAGAAGCTGCTGTTAGTGAGCCAACAGATTTGTTTCCAGTATGAACAAGAAGCATGACTACTATATAGACAACACACCCTCCCCAGCTATAACCTAGATATCACCAGTAGGAAATTACATACGCCAAAAAAAGATACAGTGAGTTCTCACCAATTTAATTTAAAAATTCTGAATATAAAATGAATGAGTATAAATTTCTGGACTAACTACATTTAATGTAAGTTAAGTGTTTTTTCCATACAACAAAGGAATGAGATTTTTGGGGCCACTTTCCCTAAAAGTATTAAGATGAACAAACCAAACTGAACTTTCAATAGCACCTGCAAAGGTCTTGAAACAGGTGATGTGTTTGCCTTCAATTCTTGAAGATCCAGGGGATCTATTCCACACCTTTAATACCTAACAATTAAAACATCCTAATGCTCACCAGAACTGGGGGCTTGTCGACTTCCACTGCTGTCACGGTGCTCAGCATCTCCTTTACGCACCACTTTACTCTTTCAGAATAGGAACACAGAAACGCAATGTACTTTCCCTGCTGCTTTGAACAGACAACTAACTCTCTTTGTAGCCGCTCAAAGAACGTGTTCTGCAATCTCTCATAATTTAGTCACTCTCAGTCATAACAGCCTATTGTGAAAAATAATCCACTCCCTTATTTTATCATCAGTGCTCTCAAGCATGGTCAATTTATGAGCAGCATAGTCACATGTATCAGCCACGAGGGTCCATTACAGAGCTGCTGGAAAGTTTGTGAACAAACAAGTTGCTTTCCTCTGATTATCCATAGGCTAAACCTACAAGTATCACAGACTTTCATACTATTTTCACAGAAGAAACAAAGGAAAGCCTTCAAGCAACAGTTCTAGTGTTTACTTCAACACATGCTTACACAGACAGTCAGCTAATTACAACTTTTACAAATGTTAATATTACTGCAATAGTATCTTATTCAAATCAGGTGCTCATGGAAGAAAAATGTCATCTGATACAAGCAGCGCAGCTGGGAGACCAAAAGCATAGCTGCCATTGGAAGTGTAAGAGTTGTTTGGAGCTGCAAAAGGTCCAGTACAACTTGGGAGCTATTGGGATACGCAACCATCACGAGTTGCAAAATAGCAGTCAGACCAATACACCTGCATGCTTTTAACAAGTCCTACTCACACAGCCAGGTTAATGAAGTCATGCAAGTAATATCAGTAATAGCTATGAGACAGCGCTAAGAGATCCAGACATTGCTAACCCAAGAATCATCATTATGTATTAGCAGTTACTAATAGACTGAGGAGTTTCACAGAAGCTACACACAAGAAACACACGCATACATTTTTTTTTCATGTTTGCACATTCTATAGTCTTGTCTCACAACCAGCCAAGGATTCCTCAGGAAAGATCCTTCTACATGAGACATCATACAAATTTATATTATAATAAAGACTGGTCAGAAAAAAAAAAAAAATCCTTCAGATTATTATAAATCCTAAAGCTTTGTAAGAATTTTCAACTGATAATTGTTGAAATTGAACGATTGAAAAAAAATTTCACAGAGTAACTTATTGAACACTGCCTTTCCATGTGCCATAGCAGAACACAATACCCTTCTCCTTAAAGTTCTCTCATCTCTCCCACTTTAAAAAGAACATAGTGGTATAAATACACCAAATTTTCCAGCGTTAACATTTTCAGTCAGGATATGCAGATAAATCTAGAAGTGGTCTACCACTAAATTTAAAAAGAAACCCAACTAAAGAAGCATCTCCAGGAGCACTCAGACATTGAGGGTTCTTGGCAAACTATAGCAGCCTCACCCACCCATCCTTTTGGCAGCAGTGTGATACTACGGAATAACCTATGTGGGAGACATGGCGGACATCACTGGACATCCTGCCAAAGCCCCACATATTTATCTAGAGAAAAACTGCAGAAGAGATGCTGACAGTTTGGAATGCTTTCTGATTTGCACTATGCTGTGTTCTGCAATGTACCTGATCAAAACAGCAATGCAATCTCACCAGAGGTTAGGTATTTCTCTAACTCTGCCAGAAAATATTCCCAGACAAATCAGAGGAAGTTTTTTTGTCTACTGCAGTAAGATTTGACTGTGAGTCAAGAGTATAATTAATCCTTCACAAGGACACTCAATCACTTAATACAATGCACTCCAGTTAATTAATACAGCCAATGTACTAGGCAGCCGCTTAGGTATTTCTTGTCTTCAAGTGACTTTTTGGCTGCTAGAAGAAAATCTGCTTTGAATGCAGCGGCTTTCATAATGGAAGTTACTAAGTGACATAAGAAACCCACAGAGTATCAGAGATATCTACGGAAGTATATGTACACATCAAAACTGGTATCAAGAGCATCATGCCTATTTCCATATATAAAGACATTTAATTTAACCTCTGGAAGTGTTTGGTATCATGAAATATGACTTTTTTTCCAGGTAACTGAATATTATGTAGAGAGTTATTTCTTTACAAGCAAAAAGACAACTAATAGTAAAACTCCTGCTTACTTTCTCACTAAGCTACAAATCAGTACAGCACTCAACTTTTAGGTGTCAAAACTGTGAAGCAACAGAGCAGTATCTGAAGGAACCAAAGTAACTTTACTTCAAGCCAATATTTCACAGTAATTTTTTTCTGATCTACAAGTAGTTTCCTATCAAAAAGCACTGATTGCAGCCAGACTGTTTACCTCACTATATATACACCTTACACAGATATTAATATAGATTATCTATAAACTCCCAGAAACTGCCAGTTGCCACTTCTACAGAAGTCTTGAGTTTCAGAACTAAATCTGAAATGTAGTATTTTTCAGAAATGTCTCTGTGGACTTAAGCATAAGATGTACATATTTTATAAGACTTAATGAACTCCACTTTACCCCTTGTGCAACACGGTGGTCCTAGCCAGTTGGCAACTGCAGCAAATGTAGCTTCTAGAAGTCTAGAAGTGGTTCTCCTTCCAAGTTAATTCTCTATATCAGATTATTATAGGGGCAAACATGTACACCTGATTCCCTGCTAGTAATAGGGACTAGTAATAGCATCATCCTGAGACTCAGCAATGGCACAGTTGGTCCATGTGGATCCACTGCACTCAGCACTCCCACCCATTAACTGCTGCTGATGCTTTCCTCTCCTTCCTAGAAGGGACATTCAACTCCTGGATTCTCAGCTAGACCAAAATTTTGGCGGGAACTCACAGGATAAAGAAGTTCACTGTCACTTCAACAGCAGTGCTACTTTAGGGCGGCCTTGGGAGACTATGAACAATTCAGTTTCTTACTAACTGTTAAACCAGATCTGTTTCAATGTCTATTTAAAACTATGGTTATTTCTGAAATTTTCAAAATAATTAAAGTAATGCTTAATATAAGGAAAAAATAGTGACTAGATTTGTATTGAAAATATGATAGATTCTCCTAATCTACTTTTCAAAATTCTAATAGACTGACACAATGCAACTATTTGTGTCAGACTCCATGGGACAATGAGATACTCCACAGAAATAAAGTTTTCAAGGAAAACTTATTTTATCTCGGAACACATAGCATCTTACTTTGCAATTACTGACTTTTCAATATCTAAGCTGGGGCTGCCTTCGGAATATAGTGTAAGCATATACTCAGTTCCAGTTCAAGGTATACTTTATTGCTAAAAGGGAGAAATCTTTCTACGGTGCTACACGCATGAAAAGTTACAGCGGATGCATTTGATCATTTCAGAACTTGTTGTCAAGGCAACCCCAAGGCGGACATCAAAGTAATATGTCAGGCACAACAAATACTAATGATAAATTATATTCAAATAGTTGTACTACAGAACAAGTAGAAAACTGTTTTTAAAAGGAACATTTAGTATCTCCGAATTTGACAAGTGAAATTTTTAGTATTAAAAAGGTTTTCTGTTGTTATGACACAAGCATCTTTATTGCAGCATTAAAGTAGTTATTCTGCAACTTTTTTTCAAGAAACTAAAGACCTTCATGCTAGTTAACGTATTTGGTTGATTTATAAAGTATTTGTTGAAGGAGGTCTTTCTCCAGAATGCTGTTTTCTACACAGTGGATTTACTGGTTTGGCTAGTTCATCCAATTCCAACAGCAAGGTAGAGCAGTATCATAGGTCAAGCACCACATGTCTCAAATTACCTTAGCTTTAAGTTTTTTTACACGTTATTGAAACACTAAAGCTTTTCAAGATTCTTTCAACCTTTCATCCTATTTATAGCATCTCAATAAGCCAAACATTTAATGGGAAACATTTTAAAGAAAAGCAAAGCTATGGGAGCAGATGCACAATATCACTTATTATGAATGCATTTTCTAAAGCAAATCACAAAGACACTTTTAAACGTAGGTGATACTTACTTTTTCAAGATTTGTCTATACTGTTAAAAGCCACCAGTCACATGACTAAGACTATTAACCATGTAATCCATCTGAAAGTTTAAGGACAGAGCAGCACAAAATCAAGGCTTCTTAGCAGTACTGAAAAGACTTTTTTCCAGTCCAATTCATTTTTGCTGCAGCAATAGCAGTAGCTCCTACTTCCATCTTTTCTCCCATAGTTTAGGAGCCACAGTGACCTCCCCAGCCTCACTATACGGTGACTCCAGTCCTGCTGCCTTCATACTGTGCTCCTGGTTCCTCTGTCCGAATTGCCAACCTTTGACAGCTGCCCAGAAACCTGTCCAGTTTCAACCAGGGAAACAGAAACAGAGCTAAGGATACTGCAAGAATCAAATTTTGCTCTAGCTTGCCTCTGCCGCTCATCACAGAGAGCTTCTGCAAAGCTGCACTGTGATCTTACCCTCTGTTACTATAATAAATGCCAGTATAGGATGGAGTAAGATGTATAGTCAGAGGAGCGGGCTGCAGACCTCACTCAGTGTCAGCACCCTAAATCATTCAAGCAGCCCTTGAAGCTGGCAAGCACAGAACCTCCACCCTGAGAATCTCATCCTTTGGATTTAGGCTGAGGTTTTGCTGCCCTTAGCAGCCTCTCACCCTACATATCAATTCTGTGACAAAAGACAGTTAAGCAAAGCATATAACAAAGGCAATCTTGGTCTATACCTTCTTCTTCCAAAAACATTAAAACTATTAACTTTGCTCCCAACATTAACTTTCGGTTAAAAAAAGAAAAGGGCAGCTAGCTGTTTGGCAAACTTTTGTATAATCAATCCTATGAGCTCTCACAGAGGTTTACTTTCAACTAAGCATTTCAGATGGATTTTGTTTTTTGAGGGCTGAGGGTGGGTATAGGAGAAAAATCAGGCTAACACTACCACTAAAACAAGATGAAAAGAAATTAGTTTATTTCCAGCTACAGCTAAATTCATTGTGAATTATTTCACTTGGACCTCCTGAAGTGCCTCAGGAGACATTCTTCTGTGTTAAGCTTGCAATTACTCTACAAAGCTGTACTATAAATTCTTCATCCCTTTACAGCTGTCCCTCTGTTTACAGCTACACTTAACCGAACTGCTGCCATCAGCTACCTGCCTTTTGCAGATTCAGGCTATATATATTTCAAAAACTTTCAGCACATCTGCATTTTCCTTTCAATGCCGCTCTTGATACCTGCAACTTGCCAGCACTTCTCAACCATAGGCTTAATTGTTCAAAAACTATTCCCCACAGTTTGAGTAGAGTTTTGCAGTTTAGTCAGAATTATACCATAGGCATAAAGTATTTTCAATAGTAATCTCAAAGAGTTATTTTTATGTCTTAAAGTAAGAGGCATTGTTACTTTCATTCAAGAGCAGCAAACAGGTGTATGATTTCCAGAGAAATCTAGTCTGGTGAATATCTTCAGGAAGCAGAACAGACACATTAGTGAAGTTATGAACTCAATTTTCAGATTTCACACTAGATAAAAAAACAACTCTCCTTTATGTTCATGACTAAGTCATTTTCAATACCTTGATTCTAATACGATATGAAAAACTTATGTGGCAGATGTAATTGAAACTATGGAACACTCTGCAGTTATTTCAACAGTCCTCTTATTGGTAGCACTTCAGTTCTCCCTTGAAGAAAAACAAATACATTGTTGTGTTAATCCAATTCTTTTGAATTATGGAGAGTAGCTTCTATACACACAGTAATCAAAGTTTTTGCTCTTTATAGCTTCAGCTTTCCTTGTCGTAGGCTTTAAAAGCTATATTTGAGATCAAACTGCAGACTAACAGAAACATGATAAAATTGAGCTAAGAGCACCAACAATTTGTTATTGTCAGACATTCCACACAACCAAATATACAGATAGGGAATTTACATGCCACAAAAGCATGCCACAATAAATACCTTATATTAAGTTAAAAAGAATGTCAGTAGGTAAGTTTCCATGTTATGTTAAGATGCTATTCAAAACCTAAATATCTCCTTAGTATTCGAGAAAACTGACTGGCTTAAAATCTTTCTCAAAAAACACAAACAAAAAGATCCCCACATTTTAATCAAAACCAGAATATGTATTTCACTGCTTCATAAAAGCAGTTTACGGTCAAACAAGCTATTAAAAATATTCCTTACACATTTATCTCCGGTCTCTCAAAGAATTAACTTTAATATTAAGGGAATATCCTAGATTTTAAGATGTAAGCTTTACACATTTTAAAGCAAGTCTTAAATACAATAAAATTGCTTTAAGACAGAAGTTAGAAAGACATGCAATTCCATGATTTTGTACGCTTCATATTCATTCCACAGAATGATGATAAAATGTATTTGTAGATGGAATGTTCCCATAAAGTTTCAGAAGTGTATACTATTCATATGACTTAGAAGAAGGACAAGTTTACACCAAATACTTGAACTGTGTTACCATGACACTTTAGCTACCTTAAGCCTTATTAAACAGATGAACAATTTGGAGTTTCTAAAAAAACTATGCATTAAAAAAAGGTACTAAACTCCTCTTAAAAACCAAAGGATACTAGACATCCAATCTTTCCCTCAATTTATTTTCTTCATTTGCCCCTCTTCACACTTTAGAAGTTTTACTTCATTTAAAATACATAAGCTATTTTAATAGCATGGCCATCGTTATCACACAAAGTCTTAAAAAAAACCTAAGTATGCTCAACTATTTTTGCCCCGTTCTTGTGTAAATGTGGAAGCCACTGTCACATCAGATGGCACAGTTACGAGTACACATCTGATCACTAACTGAGGACTAAAGTTCACGGTACTATGTTTGGCTGCAGAGGAACTTTACAAAAGATCTAGCCGTATATTTTAAAATTGGAAGTAACGATCAACTTTGCAGTTGATAAGCAAGAAAAGACTGTGTACAAAATTTTTGGAATGCCTGTGTGGGCAATGCCATTTGTAATTCTGGGGGTTGGTGCACTCAAACAATGGTTTATAGAAGATCTTTCAGACACAATTAGATTGCAGACCATTGGTTCCATCACAATGAGCCTGGAACATCCTCAGATTTTTGCAATATTCACAGGACATTTAACTAGGATGCAGAAGGGGTTACTACCAGCATGACCATCTTCTTGCCTTCTCCAACTATCCCTTACTCTCTTTCCCCAGTGCGCCAGCAAAGAAAAAGGAGACAAGACAACCAAATAATACCCTTACCCATGGAGCTTTCTCCCTCGCTGCAGGCACTGGGATTTATAATCAAAACTGTCTGGGACACAGACTGCTGCTAGTGTTGCCTGCAATGCTGGCAGACTGTTAAAGTTACAAAGAGAGAAGTATGTGCCAAAATATGTACTCTTGCTTGCCAAGCATATAATCCTGATGCATACTTCCTGATAGGAAAAGGATTTAATAAATATGAGACAATTTCCTTTTCCCTTTGCTTGGAAACTATCTTCTTTCCCATGTGCTTAAGGTCAGAGAAAAAGAAACAGCACAGCTTCCACATTTAAAAGAAGCTCAGTTAATTCTCTGCCTGGAATATTCAGCTTCATTTGATCATGCATATTCTGTATTTTCTCAACTCAGATGAAAACCACTAGGACAAGTTTTGGAATCTGACACAGAGTCTGTGTCTCCCATTCCCCATGAAATACTTCAAAACCTGTTGGAGCATTAGATTTCTCTGGTAAATATGGCCCCAGTTGTTGCTGGGTCCACTCTACTGTGTGATCTACTAATAGGTCCTTTCCTGGTCTGAAACAGTAAAGGAATATCTGTGAAGAACTGAAGGATTTGCACTTGACCCATGGCATACCCTTGGTTAAAATCAGGAGAAGGGAAGTTTACTACACACTTTCCATTGCCAGAGATATTAACTAAATAGGATACATAGGTTGATGGATAACTTCTGATGCTTAAAAGGCAACAAAAGGCTAGTAAGTAGAAAAGCAAAATACATGGGTCAGGGAATCAAATAACAGCATTAGGGTGCTGAGGCACACAGTTTGCTTCCTGAGTATAGCATGGCAATGTTCTAGTAATTAATTTAGTATAACGTCATATGAGCGACACTAGTAAAATACTAGAGAAACCTAGGCTAGAATTTTTAAAAAGTCCTCATTAAGGAAAAACTAAGGGTAGCTAACAATTAACTCAAAAGATCTTGTTGAAGGACAAAATGTGATGGAGGTATTAATAATGATGTTAAAACTCTGCATCAAAAATAATCTTAACACATTTAAGAACATTCTTACATTCATAATAAGGCTTCCAAAGATGAAGAATCAGGTGTCATTTAAGAGGAGAGTTGTCCACGTACTGACAGATGCCCAGCAAATGACTTAAGTGTTACTAAGGTAACAACCATGACTATTTTCCCTAACTTTCAACATCCTTCTGCTAGTTAACATCTTTTCCTATTTCCAAAAAAGGAGGAAATAAGACCTTTTACGTAAGACAAGCTGCCAGAGATTTCAGTTGCTAAATAAGATATGTTCAGCTGAGTGAAGTTAAAAGCTTACAGAGGATATAGCAAAACAGTTGACATGATTTTTTGGAAAAGTCAACAGCACACAGAGTGAGTTTGTATAGGAGCAAGATTTGCCTGACAGCAAAAGGCAATCTACAAATACTCAGTTTTAGCAGAAGTATTAACCCTGCTTGAAGCAAAAAGCTGGCAAAAGGGTAAAATATTTCAGAGAAAAAAGTCTGCTAAAGTAAATCAAAATTCTCAACTGAAATTGTAAACATTAAGTTCTGTCTCCCAGTCGTAAGATTTCCATAACTGCCATAACTACTGTGCCTCACATACAGAGTTTAAGCCCCATCTGACATCTCCTCAAGATGTATCTGTACAAATAAATAATGATCAAACAAAACAGAAGAAATCTCTTGCCTTTGCTTTAGAAGCTGAATCATGTAACTTTGTATTTTTAACCATTAGTTTATAAGTCACAAGCTAGGCAAGTTTTTAATGTATATATGTACGTGCATATATACTTAAAAGTAAAACCCACTCTCTGTATTGATCCTCTTTTGACTAATCCTCTCCTACCCTGTTAATACCATCTGAAATATCTTATGCAAGTCTGGAAGCCGATCTTCAGAACCAAATATGAACTCTATATTCTTACAGGGACTGCCAAAGTAATCACCGGGAAAACATACACAGACCATACATGACACAGCATTATAAGTCAAGACAGTAGGACCGTCTCCTATATCTAACAGATGCTTATGGATTCACCGCAGACTGTTGTCTGGCACCATGTCCCTGCTGCACATTATGGTTTGCAGGTTCATCATTTTAGGCTCCCCAGTACAAGAGAGCTGAGGACATACTGGAGCAACTCCAGCAAAGATGGTTAAAGGCTTGCAGAATTTGCCCCATGAGGCAAGGCTGAGAAAGCTGGGATTGTTCAGCCTGGGAAAGAGGCCCTGGGGCCAGGGGATCTTATCACCGTGTATAAATAACTGATGGGGGTAGCAAAGGAAACAGAGCCAGGCTCTACACAGTGGTACCTAGTGAAATTATCTGAGGCAAATGGGGACATACGAAAGTACAGGAAAATCTACTTAAGCATAAGGGGAGGGGAAAACAAAAACAACACAAAAAAATTTTTTACTCAGAGGGTCAAACACTGGAAGAGGTTGCCCAAAGAAGTTGTGGAGTCTCCGTCCTCAGAAGTACTCAAACCTGACCGGACAAGGTTCTGTGACACTGCATTGGGCAGGACAACAGGTTGGAAAGGGCAATCTCCAGAGGTCCCTTCCAACCTCAACAATTCTGTAACTTCTGGCACAAATAAAATGACTCATCATGTTCTCCAAGGAAAGCAGGGGAAAAAAAGACGAGAAGGTCTTTATCTTCTCCTGTGTCAGATGCCAAATACTTCACAAAAATAAAACTGGAATCCCCACCTCAAACCAGCTACTCCTCTAACCAAACTGAGACCAAGAGATACCAACCATCATCAGATGCGTTAAAAATAGGATGACGAAGACTATTTTGAACTCCAACAAGAGAGACCAATGCAATCATACTGCCTGTTCATCTGTCTGTTATCCTTCTCTAGTAATGTTTAAGTTTAGTGGTCAATTCTAACCAAATTCAACAGTGGTCCAGAGATCTCAGTAATACTTAACTCCTACAGGACTCACAAAACCAGTGTGGCAAGAAAGAAATCCAAATTAGTGAAGAGGTCTAGCATGAACCCACAAATAACCTATTCTATTTGGCTTACTAGCTTTTCAGTCAGTACTTACCAGCCAGATAAAATACCTACTTACCTAGTGATACTTGGATGGTTCTGCATCAAGTATATTTAGGGCATAATGGAAGAAAACAAAGGAAACATTAATGACTGTAGGAAAGCTGGCATTTTGTTATAAAGGAGAAAAAGACAGTCATTGAAAACCATGCTTCATTAACTTCTTCCATTAGAAGTTATCGTTGAAGTTCCAATGCTTTTAGGTAAACTTGAAATGAATTCTGAGTATTAAAAGAAGGTCAACAACAGCTAGTGGTGACAAATATAAGAGATATTAATATTTCAGTATTCACGTATTACTACTTCCAACTATTACTGAATATTGTCTAGTGGAGTATCAGAGCACAAAGAGAGGAAAAAGGAGAAAGAACATGAGTGGAGGAACATTTCACATACATGAAAAACTGATTATTTATAGAATCATAGAATGGTTTGGATTGGAAGGGACCTCAAAGATCATCTAGTTCCAACCCCCCTGCCATGGCAGCGACACCTTCCCCTAGACAAGGTTGCTCAAGGCTCCATCCAACCTAGCCTTGAGCCAGGGATGTAGCATCCACAACCCCTCTGGGCAACCTGTTCCAGTGTCTCACCACCCTCAGAGTGAGGAATTTCCTTCTAATTTTCAATCAGTTTGAACCCATTACCCCTTGTCCTATCACTACAGGCCTTTGCAAAAAGTCCCTCTCCAGCCTTCTCAGAGGCCTCCTTCAGATACTGGAAGGTGGCAATAATGTCTCCCCAGAGCCTTCTCTTCTCCAGGCTGAACAAGCTCAATTCTCTCAGCCTGTCTTCATCGGAAAGATGTTCCAGCCCTCTAATCATTTTTGTAGCCCTCCTTTGGACCCTCTCAAACAGGTTCATGGCCTTCTTGTGCTGGGGGCTCCAGAGTTGGATGCAATTTTATTACCTAAAAATTCTAGTGCTCAAGTCCTGCTTTTAGCACACTACTATTACATTCGTTAGAAAGCTTTTGAATTAGTTAGCAGAAGTAAATTCATCAATACATGCCAATTCAGCTAACATGAGATAGATGGGCTTTCTAAGTCCAGTTTATTCGTCTCGCAAGACTCTCATAATGAGTTCTGCATTCTGGGTATCTTCCTTCCCTTCCCCAGCCATCACCATTACACTCAGAATGTAAACGAATTTGTGACTTTAACCCAAGTAATCTGCACTCATAAACACATGGACAGTTAGCTGATCATAAAGCACAAAGAAAACTGCAATGCTTTGCCTGCTGCAGGTACTTGAACTAATAATGCAGAAAGAATGATGCAATTATAAAAAAACAACCCAGAACAACAACAAAAAATCTGTCTCCTGAATTGCTAGTTTAATAATCTTGGCCAAATCCTCATGATGTATTCACATCCTCCAGGTATTCAACCCGAGTTAGCTCACGCTGATTATCAATGTACCTCAACTGCTGCAGCTGACAAATCTGAGAAAACAAAAAAATCTTTAGACAGTCATTCTGGAATTCTGGCAGCAGCAATTCCTCAGATTCCTGATAACTCATGGCATCATTACTGTACCCCTGTCACAATGGCACAGAATTTGTTGCAGCTTACTTTATTGAGCATGGGTACTTCTGAGACTGGATGCAGAGAGCACAACCACTGTGTATGGAAACAGAATTGTCATGTCCTGAATCAAAAGGTTATTTTGACTCACAGCTGGGTAGTCCCACCTACTTCTCACGTGAGCACTAATGGACAGTTTCAAAGCTGCAATGATAGCTTAGACACAGACATATCTTCATATATAGAGAACGTATAAAGCACTTTGGTCTCACTCAGGGAACTGACTATATCAGCTTCCATATTTTTCCTTTGAAGCATATAGAAGGTTTAGTAGGCTATGTTAGAGCATACTGTTATCATAAAATACAACAGAGAAGTTCATTTGCAGCCTGTGTAGAGCTTAAGCTGCTTAAATAAATTTCTTGACTTGGAAGAAGAGAAAACAAAAATAAGTCAGGTTACAATACTCTTGAGACTATGGAGAAGAGAAAAAAGTGAAGGGTGTTTGGCATCTTATTACAAGAACTCAGCAGATCTGATTTAGAACTCTCATAATGGCATCTCAACCTTTTCTGAAAGGTCAGGAGATACCTCATTTAATAACACTCTAGCCTCCTAATGCTTATGTAAGCTACAGAACAACATAGATATAATAGCCATAAGACTACAAAAAAAACTGTTAGAAAACATTCAGAAATCTTTTAATGCATCCGTCTTCACATCTTTGGGGTAAAAGAATCATAATTTTCACTACAATAAATCCCTCCCCAAAAGGTATATTCTGCCTATCAACTGCTATATTTCAACACCCCCTCCTGCATGAGCTGCTTGGTGGCTATTTTAGAAAGTCACTACAACTGACCATTTTGATGTAAGAACCGTTGCAACTGAGAAGTTACCATTTAAAAATATGATATTACTGTAGGCAATGACAGTCTACCATAATCAGAAGATATTAGTTCTGCTAATTAATATTCCTGTCTCTCTTATACATTGAGTCAATAGCAGCAACAGTCAGTGAAGATGTTTTAGACATATTTTCGCTTTACAGACTGAATTAAATGTTTAAGAAATTCCCTCTGCAAGAGGAAATAAAACCATCCACAGGAAACAAAGCAGCATCTTACTGATCATACACTGCTAAGCTGACTCAAATGTCTCGTGAGCACAAAACCACAATAACGCAGTCACTGCATTACATCAGACTGCTCTCCTCACTTTTTCTACTTTATGCTATTCAAGAACAGGCTTTTAGTCGGTCCTTTGAATATCACTATTTGCACTATGACACTAGACAAACAGCCACAAAGCCCACTAGCTGTAAGAAGTACAAGACTAGCAGCATTTATCCATGAGGCGAAATAAGTGCAGCTTCTCCTAACAAGGTAGAAAAGGCTGCAGAACAAAAACTAAATACATTTTGAACAACGACATAGAACACCACCAAAAAACACGTAACAAAACAAAACAAAAATCATGCATTTTAGATTGCTTCTTTTCTCTTACTACTCACCCCAAAAGTTATGCCCTCTTTAGCACAACCACCAGAAATGGAAAACCAGCGGAAGTTAAAGTGCAGGAGCTTGTACCTATGCACTGCACATGCAAAGCCACTATTGACTTTTCTCCTGCAATCACTTCTTCCTGTGAAGCAGCAAGCTAAGAATTTAAAGAAGAATTTGATCTTTCTGCTGGGTTTCTCAAAACTTCTACACTAAAATTTGCAAGTATGTTTTGAAGAATAGCAGCAAAACAATGAAACATATAAACGATCAAATAAAGTAACTGAAACCAGATTAGTAGATCAAACTGGAAAACTGAATATAGTGCACATGCTCACTTGGCTGAGAAGCACTGAATTGCTGGCAAAACTCTTGCAGAATAGTTTAGCCCTCTGCAGAATTACCAGCCCTTCAGGGTATCAGCATCAAAAATTTGGCATGTGAATGACTGCATACTCTCGAAAAGTAAGTGTAGCCTATGGCAGTGCTTTTCAAGCATAATGACAGGTCAGTAAATCAAAAGGTTTTTCATGCAAAAGAAGATATACCTCAAAAAGATAATAAGGCATTTACCTTAGTCTGGCAGGGTGAAAGGAGCAACAACTGTTTTCAAAACAAAAGGCTAGAAGAGTTTAGCACACCTTCGCAGCATATCACCATCACATCACTCTCAACTCATTACAAAATGTTTCTCTACTGATGACTAGCAGAGCAAAAGCTGTCCTCAATTCTTCAGTAGTACAGGACTTTGTAAACAACATTAGCCTTTACTTTAAAGTACTTTAGGAGACCAAAAGAGATGAGAATGGAAGAAAATTAAGTGGGGAGGAGAGGTTACAAAGGGCTTGCTTAGAGTTGAACGGATGAAGGTGGCAGAAAATATGGAGAACCGCACCTTCAGAGGACAAGCCGAAAAGGAGCAGGGGGAAAAAGAAACCATACTCAAACCAGTACATCTGCTGCTGAAAATGGAAGCCCAACTTCAGTTGCTTAATGCAGTCTCCATACAGAGACTACCAGTCCTCAGTATCCCTCTTTAAAGCCATCTCTGTAAGGACATTCTTATTTTAAAAGTCCCATGATAGCAGCAACAGTTTAAAAGTACTGTCCTTGAATGATCCATGTACACAGAGTTGCCCACTAATGTCCCAACTTTAATAAGCTCAAATTCAGTATTAAGGAAAAAAACCCCAACCAAACTAGTTAGTGGCCAAATCTGCTGTTCAAATGTTTGCACATACAAGATATATGTGATCAAATGTACAGAAGGGACACGCTACTGTCTGAACTCACCAAGTGACACAATACTCCAAGCTCGCCAAGTGAGACAAAGAAATAACAAATCATAATCTGAAACGTCTCAAGTATCTCCCACTCCAATTCACTCCTACGCAGTGCTACATTATCCCTTCATGCCATCATAGCTTACATTTCAGACTAATAATGCACTACAGAAACATTTAAAGAAAGCATTTCTCTAATGTTACTTTATGCTACTGAAAAGTAGAAATAGTTCAATATTCAAGCTTGTAAAAATCTAATGGCAAAATACAGTTAGTTTTCTGTAAAAAAAAAAAAAAGGTAACTGCTAATACCCTCACAATAGCAAACAACTATTAAAAAGTACAGGTGGAATTCCCATTATAGTAGAATCTTGCTGTTCTAATAAGAATATCTAATACTCATGAAGCTTTGTTCTGAAAGACGTCAAAGTTGCTATTTTACAATTGTTTCATTTTATAAGTGTACGCTGCAAAACTTTGTGTACAAAAACTTGTTTCTGCATAGAAATCAATCTAACATTGTCATGTGAGCAAGTTACTGAAGCCTCTAAAACACCAAGAAACTTCCGTAAGTTTCCACAATTACTCAAATACCAGTTATATTCTTGAACTATCAGAGAATAATACTAAATCTGAACACATCTGGGAGAAAAGACTTAACTGCACGAAATGGGTCATTTTTGCATCTGTGTAACAAATTAGACTAATCCAAGTCCTATTTGCCATGAAACACTATTGCTTTGTGTAGACATACAGAAACCCTCTTCCTCAAACCCGAAGGAGATACTTTCAAGAATTAAAGTGTCATCTGACAGCAGACCAATGCCATCACAACACAGTCCCATCCTGCAGACCCACTCCACCACCCACACACAAATAGTAGCAATAGACTTGGAGGTGACTGGCTCCAACACATTGGTGGGAACGCAGAACCTGAAGCTGATCAGAAAAAGCTGCGCTTCCATGAAAGAAATTAAAAACTCTGTATCTATGAAAAAAAAAAAAACCCCACAGCTTTCTTTCCCCCAAAATGAGAGATCATCTTTATTCTATTTTATACTAAAAAAATGAGGGTGATGGAAGAACAAGCAAGGTTTGACAAGCTATAGAAACCATGGGCCACACAAATACTACCTAACACTGTGTATTAAAAAAAAAAGTTGATAAAGCAGGATATTCTTCTTCTAGAAGCTCTAAGTTCTCGCTGCACTACTAAGTTTCAGTTTGACTAACTGCATACTAAAAATCATCTAACTTTAATAAAAAAAAACCCTACCTTTTCCATTAAAAAGTCACCTCAAAGAAGGAAACGGAAAAATGTAATTAAAAATGGGATTCAAATTTCACAGAGAACAGCATTCAATTACAAATAGAAGGTAGACCAAAATAAAATAGTATTCAAGGAAAATACATACTCATTTTTAAATTAGGAATTGATTGTCTTTACCAAGGTTAGAAGCAATCAAAACAATCTTATGATATCAACATATTTTATAATGCTGTCTTGCACTAGCTCCTGATGCTTAAAGCACTTTCCGTATTACAAGAACTAGGATAAATTCTTCATATACTATGTAGCACAAATCCTAACACACACAATTCAAGTACTCCAGTCCTGCTTTGATTTTACAGCAATTTCAGCCCTGAAGTGGTAGTTGATCAAAAGCACAGTCCAGTATCAGAGAAGTATGATCAAGGCAAGAACACCTCCAGCATGAACATATGAAGTAAAAAAAAAGAAGAAAAAAATCAAAAAAACAACTCAGCAAAACAACAACCTTGTTTCATTAATCTCCTATAAGAAGTTTTTATCAACACTATTTTCACATCAACCAGCCTACTTTTAAGTATTAGTAGGCCATCTTTCCTTATGATGACCCATTAAATAAATGATACAAAAATTTGCAATACCTTAATTTCTCCCTTCACTCTGAACTGCAGGAAACCTGTTTGTCTAAATGTCTGTTTTTTCCTGTACAATTTTTCTGAAGCACCAACAACTTCTTAACACCTCAAAATTTAAAAGTATTCCTCAAGAACAGTATCTCCTAGAAATCGACAGCCAGGAACAGCACGAACCATCACTTAACTCTACTGTGCTAACGTATCCATAACCTCGGAGGAAGCTAGTTTTGTTTTTGTTGTTTTGGAATTTTTTTAAACAATGAATGAAGTTACATTGAATAGGATCTCTGAGAATATGAACTTTATTTTCCTTTTATTTTAGTTGCTATGTACACAATCAGTTTACCAAGACACACCTGTGGACACACTGCCCCAGTTATCTGAAACAAAGCTTCAGGCAGGAAAAAAAAGAAAAAAAAAAGGCAGCACACCACCAAAAATACCAGAAAGAAGAAGAATCAGCCAGAGGAAAACTGCATTCTTCCAAAAGAAATGCTTATGCTTTTATCTTCTTGACATAACCAAAGGCCTGGTTCACAGAATAGAAAATCATTTGTTGTGTCTTGGGCAGTTAATTTAACTGCTTATATACTGATCCTTCCAGCCAGCATCATATACTGTTGTTAACCTTGGCAACAATACAACATAAAAACCCACTTAGAATTTAAAAAAACATTTGAAGAAAAATCTCTTGAATTTAACTATTTAAATGAAGGCTTAAAACATTTAATCAAAAAAGTCAAAAGAAAAACGGACTAGTTTTCAAAATGAGTAAAACAAGAACACTCTCAGTGAGCTTTTGAACAGAAAGGTTTCACAGATTTTTAGTAAGTATCCTTTGCAAGCAAAGATCGTTCAGCAGCAAAAGAAAGCAGCAGGTTAATTTGAACTTCAATAAGCTTAACAGCTAAACCACAACATACTAGCTTTTTTGCCTTTTTTTTTCTTAATAACTTCACCAGGCAAATAAATCTTCCCACATCATTCAGCAGTTTCTCAATATAAGATGCCAGAAAATTAGGGCTTATGACAGTGACTAAACAGTTCATCCAATGCTGCTATATATGGCACATGTCTTGCCCTTTATGTAAGGCATATGACATACTCTAGACCAGCAGGGGAATTTTATCGTAAAGCAACCATCTTCATAATAGGTGTTGCTTTGGAATGCAAAGTTAAGAGAATGAAAAAAAAAAGCCAACCAACTGAACAAAAGGTCTGAAAAATGCAAAGAAGCTGCATTTTTATAAAAGCAAAAAATACCTATAAGCAAATCTCCCCCCCAAATATCAGAGCATGTTTTGCGTTTTTCATATTGGCTTCTAAAAATCCATTTGCAAGCAGTATATAAGACACTTTTTATTCTTAGCCCAGTACTTCAAGTCTCATGATTCCCCAAGATAGACTTAAATTATTTAGACTTTTAAACAAGTCAGTACAGTAAAATATACTTCCGCTAATGTATGAGTATTTTTATAAAGCTTTATTATATTTTCTGAAATACAAGAAACAGAAGCCCATGACTCATAACAGAGCCAAGAAGTAATGCAGTTTCTAGCATCATCCTTTCATATCAGAGCCAAAACTGCACAAACTTTTTCCCCAGGAAGAATGGTCTCACATTTAATACCTGGTCTCCAGTTAAGACTGCAAATATCCCATCAGGATTATTGAGCTTATAATAGCCTAAGGTTGAAAGTAAAATACAGGGTCATGTATCTTTGACTAAATTTGCTAAAAAAAAGTGTACATGGGTGTGGAGGGAGGGGAGCAGTGGTAAAGCTGTTTAGTAGGTCCAGAGAAGTTCTCCTCCCCCTCTACTCTGCCCTGGTGAGACCACATCTGGAATACAATGTCCAGTTCTGGGCCCCTCAGTTCAAGAAGGACAGGGAACTGCTTGAAAGAGTCCAGCACAGAGCCACAAAGATGATTAAGGGAGTGGAACATCTCCCTTATGAGGAAAGGCTGAGGGAGCTGGGTCTCTTTAGCTTGGAGAAGAGGAGCCTGACGGGTGACCTCAATGTTTATAAATATTTAAAGAGTGAGTGTCAGGAGGATGGAGCCATGCTCTTCTCTGTTATGTCCAATGACAGGGAACAAGCTGGAGCATAGGAGGTTCCACATAAACCTAAGGAAAAACTTTTTCACTGTGAGGGTGACAGAGCACTGGAACAAGCTGCCTAGAGAGGTTGTGGCATCTCCTTCTCTGGAGACATTCAAGACCCACCTGGATGCAGGTCCTGTGTGACCTGGTCTAGGTGATCCTGCTCTGGGAGGAGGGTTGGACTTGATGATGTTTTGAGGTCCCTTCCAACTCCTAACATTCTGTGATTCTGTGGTTTTAGCCCCTTCAGGTCTTCAAAAAAGCAGGAATATTCAGTTAAATTTGTTATATATGATTTCTTAAAACTTAATTATTTTAATATATCCCACTGGCATCCTCCCCAAGTCAGAACACTCTTGTTCACTACTGTGTTCTACAGCAAGATTTCATTTTGGGTTTGGATAATGTTTTTAAACACAGATGTCTCTGGCAATGTAAGTTGTTTTACAGAGCATTTCTATGGAGAAGGCAACTTTTCTCCAAAGGATTTTCTCACCTACAACATAGGATTGAAGTATTCCCAAATTGCTGCTTCCCACAATACCTCAAGTATTTGGTCTCTACTGTATGTCATTATTCTATTCTGCAGTAATCCCAGGGAACTTAAATACTATCCTTACTTTCTGAAAATACACTGGGACTAAATTCAACAATGACAAAAAAAGTTGTTTTAATATGCTATGTGTTTCACCTTTTCTACTGAATGGAATTAAGAGATGAAGACTGAGAATATAGACTTCAGTCTTCAGAAATGGTCTTGTGTTGTAAGCAAATATCATACCTGGAGGAAGGAGGGGGAAATAAATCTGCAAGTGCACAGATCTCATTAAACATTAATTGCTTTCTGTAAGACATATCCTTGAGCACACAGCAGAGAAAGCACACTGGGAAAGTAAGACCAAATATCCAACAGCTTAAGTTAATTAACATGAGACAATTAGAGATCCAAAACAGGTTTAATAACAGAATCACTCGCAATTGGAGTTTGTAAAGAAGTAGTAGTAGCACTGATACATAGCAATCCCAGCCTTGATCAGAGCAGCTGCCTCTGACCATTATGTAGATAAACTCTTCTCAAAGATTATTGCAATACAAGTGTTGACTACAGAGGGGATCAAGCAGCCTTAAGATCAATCATGAACTTAAAGTATGAAGTTTATGCTAAGAGATTCTTTGAGTTTTGGTTGTGTGTTTCCCCTCTGCCTCCTCTTTTCCTCCAGATATTGAATTTGCTTCAGATTCATGGTCCCATAAAGCAATGTCCTAACAGGAAAAGCACCAAAAAAGCCATACAAGAAAAAAGATCCAGTCCTCTAAGAGAATATCAATACAGAGGCTCAATATTTTGCTGTATTTCTTTAACTGATTGATGATAGAACAACAGCAGTTACAGTATTATTTAAGTACAACTTCAGAAGGAGTGAGCTAAACAAGGGATAAAACAGCTTCTTTCAGCTGAGGAAACAGCAAATAGTGTCTACAAAGTACAAAACACTGTATTTGGAAATTGAACAAGAACTTTCAGATCCAAAATTGAAATGTTCAAACTCAAAAGAGTTTGCAGGACATACTCAGTACATTCTAAACTATTTTATTAATGCTTCCAGTTACTCAAAAAAGCAAGGATTCAATAAAAAACAAATGTGAAACCCAAGTGCCTATTTTTATCATCCAATCTTAATTGTGGTTTGATTTTCAGAAGTAGGATACATGTTAAGCCAACCAGAATTTAAAGGTCTGCATGGTACAAATTCAAAAGTTTGCAATAAGAATATGTATTTTAAATCCCATATACAGGCTAAATTAGAAAAATCTGTTCCAGTATTCCATTGTGGTAAGAAAGTACATCATGCATTTTAAATACATACTGAAAAATGTTATTAAAAATACAAAAACTGTGTTCTTAAAATGTTGTACTCAAGTTCTTATCCAGGCCACTAAAAAGAATACCACAGTTACAGTCTATAGTTCTCAAGCCACAGTAACAGAATAGCAGTAATTTACAGTAAAATCTGGTGTTACATTTAGCTGTACAACACTACTAATTACAGGGTAATTTCAACAATAAATATTTGGTTAAACCCTGCTTTGTCATCAGTGTAAGCAATTTAAGATGAAACTGATCCTTCAGAGTCCACACTTCTTTTTTAGAGTCTATTTTTATTTTCTGGTAACTGACATCTTTTCCTACAGAACATTTCTCCAGAACTACTGCTTTGCAAACAGAAAACCACATAGACAATGTTAGAAGCAAAAGGGAATATTCAAACCTAGAGGACCAAGGCAATCCATAGTTCCCTTTAAGCTGTCCTTAGCTAACCCTATTTTACTACTCAATGCCAAAGTCTTCTAACAATGACCTTACAGAGCACACAGGCTCCATCAGCTACTAACAGCAAGGCAAGTTAAGACAGGCCATATCCCACCCTTCAGAAAGAATCCAGGGAGAAGAAACCAAGACACAGATGAATATAAGCACCATGATAGATATAATATCAACACCCAGTTAATGCCCTAGACACTGACAATGAAGTCTCCAGTTTTAAAGATCTCAAGAATGATCCTGCAATGCTCCTTTACTACAAGGTCTCCGAATAGCCAGGCTACTATTAATAAAAGCCTTACACAGATGAATGGCAGTGGATCTCCATTAGAAAAAACCCCAACCAAACAAAAAACCCACCAACCAACCATGAAAAACAACAACGGCAACAACAAACAAACAAAAAAAACCCCACCACAACAAAACACTGCTACCTGCTTCAGAAACTACTCAGAGCCAGCCAATCAGTTTTTATACCAGAGACCAAGGCAACTTGAAGTTACAAAACATCATGCCACCAAAGGAAGCTGTGCTGTACAGAGCAAAGGGCTGGCACCTGAAATTGCCTTTTATGAGACCTCATAAACATCACTTAAGTGAGTCCTCTACTCTCAAGAATGAGAGAAGATCCAGCCACAGCCTTCCTCCAGAACTAGGAAAAAAAAAACAGGGTATGGGAGAGTAAAAGACAAAAAGGTGAAGAGAATTATTTGAGAAGAGAAACGGGATAGGAGTTTTGTTGGGTTTGAAGTCCTACATATCAAGTCCATAGGATCCACCAGTGCTGAGTACAGTCCTTCTGATTGTTTCTATTTTCAAGGTAGTGTATCAGATGTAAGGAATCACATAAAGAATGTAAAATCGAGAAACCAAGCCATGAGCTGTAAACTGAAATGAAAGAGTGCTATTGAGCATTATCACCAGCAATGTCCATACAGCTTGCTGCGCAAGTAGCAGCCCTTGCAGAGGTGCTGTAATAGTGTTGGCACAGTGCCACTAAAACATCAGACACTGTTGCAACAGCAACAACCACTTTTTTCCCCCAAAACTGTTAAAATAAACAGGCTTGTATTCTTGCTGAGCTGTCCTACTTGCATTACATTCAAGTCTATAATCTCACACCATACACAGAACATACTTTTCTCATTTCACTACCCAAACAGGATGGCTATTTTTGGATTACCCAACAGTAATTAACCAATATTCTGTTGATATGGCCTTCACTTAGTCTGTAAATCTTTACAAAGTCAAAGACAAGGTGAAGTCTAAGGAAGAAATAAGTTACTAGTAAAATTACCTTCACGGAAGAGTTTATATTACAAACTTTTAAATTAAGAATTTAAGACTTGCTAAAAGTCAATGTATTTACTGTATCATTAGTATGTTCTTTCCTGTATAATATTACTAATTTGACAACTTAAACCATGTAGATTTATCACATCAACAGCAAAAAATATTGGAGAAATTGAAACAAACACAGCACTTGGCTCATTTACTAAATTCCTACAGTGAACTTTCGATATTAAAAAAAATACAGACCACAAGTTACCTTTCACTCCAATAGAAGTCTTGAAGATAGCGGAATGCAATCAATTATGACAACTGGATAACAGCACGATATCTTCTTTACCTATAAGACAGTTAAATCTGGAGTCAAATTACATCGAAAAATTATCCCACCAACCAAGTCAATTAGTAAACCAGGTAAGTGAAATTGAACTGTGTTTAAATGAGAAAATTTTTTTAAAATGTGAACACTCTCCCAAATAGGAAGAGAAAACACACAATCATTTAACTTGCACTTTGATTTTATCTCTTTTTAAAATAATAGAAGTGTGGCAGTTTATACAATAAAGTCTAATGCTCTTAAAGTCAAGAGGAGTCTTTTCTTTCAACTTAGAAAGCCTGAAATAACCTCCTTATGATACTCATATAACCTACACTATAACAAAACTGCAGTCATCAAAATCCCTTTCTTGCTCCCATCCCCTTTCTTGCATTCAGCCATTGTGGAGCCCCTATTACAAGAAAGATATGGACGTGCTGGAACTTGTCCAAAGAAGGGCCACGAGGATGATGAGAGGGCTGGAGCACCTCTCCTATGAAGACAGGCTGAGAGAGTCGGGGTTATTCAGTCTGGAGAAGAGAAAGCTCCAAGGAGACCTTATTGTGGCTTTCCAGAATCTTAAGGGGGCCTACAAGAAAGCTGGTGAGGGACTTTTTAGGACGTCAGGCAGTGGTAGGACTAGGGGGAATGGATCAAAACTAGCAGTGGGTAGATTCAGATTAGACATTAGGAACATTAGACATTAGACGTGAGGGTGGTGAGACATTGAAACAGGTTGCCCAGAGAGGTGGTGGAAGCCCCATCCCTGGAGGTTTTTAAGGGCAGGCTGGATGGGGCTCTGAGCAACCTGATCTAGTGGGAGGTGTCCCTGCCTATGTCAGGGGGCTTGGAACTAGATGATCTTTGAGGTCCCTTCCAACCTTGACAATTCAATGAACAGTATTAAATGCGTGAGTATTCAATGAACAGTTTTCCAACACTGCTTTTCTTGGGTTAATTTTGCCTGTAACAAGGAAGAAGGCCCACCTTCACTCTTCTCGCTCTCCCTCAACTTAAGAATGAAACCACCATTTGAATCAGTACAATCCTTCTTAGGAAAGCATTCAGTCTTGCTTTTAAAATATTGAATGCCAAATATACTATACAGTACAACCTTTGAGAAAATCATTTTTACCCTACTGAAATTTACACATAGTAAACTAAAATGTACAAAACTTACCCTCTTTCAGTAATTAGAATAATGCAGTATAAAAAAAATGTACATAATTTAGATCCTTTTCCTGCCACTGAATCTGTTCATGGCCACTATTATCTGCTTTTGTCCACATTACAGGTACATCTATCACCATTTTATATTTTCCCTCCCTTTTCAATTCTTAAATAGATCAATCATAGACTTTTTTTTTTAGGTTGGAAAAGACCCATAAGATAGAGTCCATCTGTTAACCCAGCACTGCCAGGCCACCACTAAACCATGTCCCTAAGCACCTCATCCACATGGCTTTTAAACACCTCCAGTGAAGGTGACTCTACTACTTCCCTGGGCAGCCTGCTCCAGTGCTTGACAACAGAATGTCCCTTTTGGTGAAGAAATTTTTCCTAATGTCCAATCTAAACCTCCCCTGGCACAACCTGAGGCTATTTCCTCTTGTCCTATCACTTGTTACTTGGGAGAAGAGACCAACACCCACCTCACTACAACCTCCTTTCAGGCAATAAGGTCTCCCCTGAGCCTCCTCTTCTCCAGACTAAAACAACCTTGGTTACCTCTGCTGCTCCTTGTAAGACTTGTGCTCTAGACCTCTCAGCTTTGTGGCCCTTCTTTGGACATGCTCCTGCAGCTCGATGTCTTCCTTGTAGCGAGAGGCCCAAAACTGAACACAGTGTTCAAGGTGCGGCCTCACCAGTGCCGAGTACAGGGAAACAATCCCTTCCCTAGTCCTGCTGGCCACACTATTTCCGATACAATCTCTTGTACCAAAACAAGCTTCCCAGTTCTTTTAACTTTTTCAATTCTTTCAGGGTATTACCATCAACTTTCTGAAGTTTAACACTGAAAGTGAACACAGAATTAAAAAAGGAATCCCATAAGCACCAACTATAGAAAGATTTTATTACTTTGTCATGTTTCATGTTTTTTTATATTCCTAGTTTGATTTTTTGAACAATTACTTAAAGAGAACTTTTGTTCAAATTCTTATTAATCACATCCCACAATACCTCCTTTAAGTGTCTGTACTTCCCAGAACGCTTTCCCATTCTCCACCTACAACCCACGTTCTTTATCCTTCAACGTATGACTCAGCAGTTGGCCACACAAAAATTTATATTTTGCCTATATCTACACTCACTAAGAGATACAATAAGTAATACAATTATTCTTCAGGTTACCTTCTCTGAATGAGAGCTGCTCAGTCCACACTGTTGTCACTCAAACCCCATTAACAGACATCAACAAGTCAGTCTGGCTTCAGAGACCTGTCATTGTTTGCTGCTACTTTTTAAGTTATATTAAAAAGCAGTAATAAAATCAGAAATTTCTTATTAATTGACTGCAATTGCTGGAGCCTTATAAAATTAGAAGTGGAACAAAAGGTGCATTTCCAAAGGAATGAAGCCTGGAAGTCTGTTCCATATGGCCCTGGCTGTTCAGAAGTTTGAACTCTCCCTCTTCTGCACTTTAAACATGTGTACACATAAAATATGTGTATGTTTGAAAGTCTTGTCTAGACCATTCTAAAAGATATTGTTACAACACAAGCTCATCTGCCAGGAGTACAAACTGTTGATATAAACTTTGAGATCGATAACCTTTGAAAACACAGAAGAGAAGGTCATATTCCACCCCAAAGGCAATCAAACTCAGCAGAACACTGCAATTTAAGCAAAAGAAAGCAGCTCAGCTTCCCACTATAGAGGTTAACACCAGAGAGAAAACAGCATGGCAAGCAGAAACAGAAATTTGTTGGAAGGGAGGAGAATAGCAGCTGAAGCAGAACCCTTCAGCTGAATACCCCTTCAGGGCCGCTCCTGCGTAACCAAGGATGCCATGAAACAGGTTCTGAACTAGGTCTGTTCTATAACTGGTTGGTTCTGTAGCTAAGGAACTAAATTTATCTGTTGTTTGAAACTCAAAAATATCACACCCAAGGATGCAGCTTTATTTTTTAGGTAGCTTCTATTAAAGACGCACTTCCTCATTTAAAACTCTCCAAGTCTTGATATACACAAGTTTATGAGAATTTCCTGAAGGCTTAAGTTTTACGGAACTACATGCTTGCTGCAGTTCACTAACACTCTAGAAGCACCCATGCTAGCAGACAGGAAAATGAGGCAGTAAAGCTGAGCAAAGCACTATATGTCAATGAAAAAGCCATAAATTATATGGTTTTAATTAAAAATGGGTCTTAGGCAGCTTTACAAGAAGGAAAAAATCCTAACTGAACTGTTTGCTAGTCATTACTGGTTCAAAGCACCTTAACTTAAGTTTATTCCCTAGTTCGCTCTTACTTGTTCCTTGGCAGTGATTTATTTCAGAAGCTGTGTCTGGAAATCATAATCATTAAGATGAAAAACCCTCAAACCAACTCCCTTTATGTCAATCAGCAATCATTCATACAGTAACCTCCTTTAAGTCCATTCTAGCCATACACATGCATGCACAATACTATTAACATCAAAAGGGATTAGCTTCAATTCAGTGGGATCTTCACCTGTGGAAAATTGCTGCACTACAGATGTTACTCCAGTGTTAATAGCTCTTTTGAGAGTATTCAGACTTCACAGCACTGTAATCAAAGCCTTACAGCAGAACAGTAATAGGAAAAGACCTTTGGACTTAAATTTGAAAATAACATCTCAAATTTTTAAAGAGACCAGTACATAACATTCACACAGAGGCCAGGTCATTACATCTTGAAAAGCAGACTTTGTTTTTCAATAGCAGATAAAGCGCATACAATGGGATTCTACGCTGATTCTTATTCCAATCCTGAAGAGAAAGGAAATCAGGAATTTCATCCCCCACCTAACTACCGATACACAGCTTCAGTGCAAGGTCTTACTTAGCTCATTATTCTGCAGTTGCTCACTTAAGGCTGAAAGAAAGAAAAAACCCAAGATGCAAACAGATGAAGTGACCAGAATGAGGAGCGGTGCTCTAGGAGGATTTAAAAATCTCCTCCCTTCGCGCAGCATTCACATGACTGGTGTGGGAGAGGAACTGACAGCAACCAGGACAGATTTTCGGGGGGAAACACCCCTCTCTTTCTTGCTTCAGACCAGGCAGCGGGAGACCCAAGAGCGCAGCCGCCGCGGGGCCGGCCGCCAGGGCGGGAGCGCATCCAGCCCCGGCCGGACACC
>VZZY01014477.1:32115-36187 GCA_013400335.1 Eurystomus gularis | reverse complement strand
CGGGCTGTGCGGGCGGGGAGCGCAGCGGGAGGAGGGAGGCGGCTGCCCCTCAGCCCAGCACCCCTGAGACCCCGCTTGACGCTGTCTCCAGCCGGGATGGACGCGGACGCAGCGGAGGGGCTCCCCGGCGTGCCGAGGAGGCCGGGCTGGAGCAGCCCTCCGGTGCGGGGAGGCTGAGGGACGGGGCTGGCTCATCCTAGGGAAGAGATCGCGCCGGGGGGCTAACAGCAGCCCCTCGGTGCCCGTGGGGAGGTGGGTGAGAGGACGCAGCCACTGTGCTGTATGGTGGGAGGCTGAGGGACAACGAGCTGAAATGAGAGGTTCACGCTGGGTTTAAGGAACAGCTTTTTCATGCTGAGGATAGCTGGGCAGTGGAGTGGGTTCCTTGGGAGTTTCCCACGCCCAGCTTGGCACAGCCCTGAGCAACCTGGTCTGGCCACACAGCTGGCCCTGCTGGGAGCAGGGGGCTGGACTAGAGACCGACCACCTTACAACCTGAATTTTCTAATGATCGACAGCTTTGATGGGGTTTGTCGTCCACCTAGCCTAAAGGTCTTTCAGACGCCTGAGTGGACGTTGACTGCTGAAAGGCCTGGATATGAAAAACCTGATGGAGTGTAAGGGCAGCTGCTGCACTGTACAGGCTGCGGGTCTGGGGAGTGCTGGCAGCATTCTGCCCTTGGCACCTTCCCCACTTAAGGACAAGTCTCTTACCCCAGCTCTTTGGGCTCTCCTTTAAGACATGTAATAGGCTGTTCATTGTCTTAATTTTTCTTCCAGCATGTGAAAGGTGTGTCAAATCTTGGAGCAAGTGGTGATGGTCTGGCCTGAAATTTGTGCATGTACATTGAAGAAGAGAAGAAAAAGCTGGGAGAGAAATGTACTAACAGGTGCTTAAAAAAAAAAAACAACACCAAAACCCACAACTGTCTGGTTAAGAAAGCAAGGCATCTTTGAGCTTTGATCTTTTTCTTTTCTTATTAAGAACATTACTTATATTACATGTAGTCATACTGAATTTGCAAAATCGAGCACACAGTATACGCTGCCTGTACACCTTCAGTTCATCCTTTTAATGCATTATAACCTAAAGTTAACTGCAGACTCCCCACCTCACCCTCATATGCAGACCGAGCCATACCTTTTTTTAGTGCACTGAATAGGTTTTTCTACTTTGGAGCAGAGATGTGCAGTAAAATAAGTTGTTTTCTATGTAATCCCTGTGTCATTTCTAGGAAAATTAGAAGGGGGTGGGGAAGGATCATGACTGAAGCTACTGAGTGTTCTTTACAGACATCGTTAAGATATTTTCTTTACCAAAAATTTCTGCATGATGCCATGTGCCACAGTGCTTGGATCTGATTTTGTGAAGGAGTTGAGGGATGTGTTTTCACAATGCCAATCTTAAGATGCTAGAGTCTCATTTAGAGGAGCTTACCACTGAAAATGAAGTCAACAGGCAAAATAACAAATATTCTTGGTTTTTCATAACATGTAAGATGGAGAAAACAACTCCTGTTGGACGCTGATTAATATCTTTTCTTTAATCTTGATGCTTTGGAAGTAAAAGCAACCTTGCAGCTCATGGGGGTGCTGTAAAGGAAATTAGTGTGAGCCCGCAGAGAAGCAATGAGTCAGCAATGAATAGAGAGCAAGCAGTCATAGGTATCTGTGTTTAATTCAGCATTGTTCATTCTGCATCCAGTGAAGGAAGTTAGGGACCAATAATTAAGGAATTACAATGCACAAGCCATTTTAATTTTTAGTAGCTATATTGCCTTATGTTGTGATCTTCATGTTTTATTTGAGTGTAAAATTTAATTAAAACTAATTAAGTATTTTAAGTGTCTCACTCCACGTTCAAAAACAGCATTTAAAAAGCCATCAACTCTTTCAAAGAGCATATGGAGCACCTTTTTTCTTTTTCAGGAAAAACAGTCAGTGTGGTTTTTTCTTCGATACAGCAAATGCTACAATTACCACAACACCAAAGGGGTTAGGATTTTACCTCTAGGTAATTTTTATAGGCAGAATGGTCTCTCAAACTCTATGTGTGATCTTGCCTGGTTCATTCCTCAGATGTTTTAACATCTCTAAGCATGAAGGAATGATAGCAGAATATGCTCCAGTTCCTCAGGAAAATAATACAGCACCTTCACATGCCTTCCTAAAACCAGTAACTACTACTTTTAAAGGCTTCATTTTTAGACACAAGGGGAGACGCTTGGCCTCTGCAGCTTTCAGAGGTTACCTGGGTTTGCACCATCCCAACTGCTTTTATTCCTTATTGCTAGCACTTGTGTAGCTGCCAATATTGAATACCATTGGCCTGAGCAAGTTTAATTGGCACAGTACTGAAAACAGCTGCACCTGCAATGATCTTGTCTTCAATAAGGTTCCCAATGTTGCTAAAACCAGTAGAAATGCATGTGGTGAAATCTCCCTATATTAGAAAATTCAGAAAGATTTTAAAAGAAACTTCTTCAGACTTGGCTCTTTTTGCTCCTTTCCTCAGAGAGACTTGGGCACCTCTGCTGAGAACCCCAGTTAGTGACCCCAGACATGTTTATATATGCTGATGCTTCTTCTCATGCTGTTTTTATGATACTTTTCTCTGCTGCCTTATGACAAACTCTTCTTCTCCTCTGATGTACAATTTTGGAAACTTAAATAGCAGTTTCATTGGCTTAAAAAGCTATGCCTTAGAAAATATAAAATGCGATACAATTTTTGGTGCATGCTTTTCTTTAACTCTTTTATTGTGGGAGATGCATGGCCTGAGGAGCAGAAGGAAGTAGATAATTTCATATGCAGAGTAATGAAACACCTGGGTAGCCAAATGAAGTCTATGTCATTCCATCTACAGCATGTCAGGCGGTGATATTCATAGTCTGCTAATTTTTAGGAGATGTACTGCTGCTGTACTAGCACAGAGAAATGTCATTAATCCAGTTTTAAATATTCTCCTCCACCCTCCCTCCACTTTTCTGAGTTTATATCTAAATTTTGTGTAGGTGCCACAGTGATCAGAACTGTCACCAATCTGCTGTTGCACTCAATATGCAAAATTTCCTGGAAGTGCTGATCCAACCAAAGCACTGTTTAACAGAAGTAAAGATTGCAGCAATACAACTGAACCTAAGCACAGCAAATTTCGAACCTCATATTGGAGCTGCTGTCTGTACAGATTATCAGTCTGTAGTCAAACTGGCTGTTTGCTCAACTCCTGTTCCAGTTGGCTTCTTGGCTTTACCTAAACGACGCTCCTGTAACTCCTTCATAATGTTCATCCTGCCATCTCCACATTTACCTGGCAGTACAGCCATCAACAGTGTCTGTTACAAAAGGAAATGAGGGGGGAAAAAAAAGCCATTTCCAATTATAAAATATTTTATATTAAAAGCAAATAAGGAGTAAGGAAAAATACTCATGCTGCTTTCTTGTAGGTAAGGATTTCTCCATTTTAGAGATTCTGAAGAAAGTTAAAAAAAAAAAAGGGCTGAAGTACATACAACAAAACTGCATAATCTATTCCTAGTACAATAGTATAACTACCGTTAAGCAATTTTTAGTTACTTCAGTTATTCAGCACCACCACTGTGGTTTTTAATGAGTAAAATCCTGAGTGGAATAGAAACTGGTCCTGGAAGAGTGTACCTCTCCTTCCATAAAGTTTTCTTATAGATGGTAATAAGCTTCTAGAAGACTGCTTTCTGGGAAGGAAATGTATCTCCTTTTTCATCCAGAGGTCCATCTGCTGGCATGTCTGCTGGCATTCAGCAAGGTTACAAGGCACCGGTGAAAGTATCTTCCATAATTAATAGAAAATGTGCTACAGCATGAAAACGTGCTCCAGGAAAATAGGTTCATTATACCTGAAATTTTACAGCGATAAAACTTCACTACCAGTCAAGATGCTCATCACGGATGGTATTTACAATGTATTGGCACACAAGCCTTCATGTGCTCAGTAATATGATTTATATGCAGTGTCTCCAGGTTACACCTGTTTTCCACAAGAATGAAGTAATGTGAATTGTATCTTTTGGCATGGCAGGTATGGATGTCGCTA
>VZZY01014477.1:7115-27115 GCA_013400335.1 Eurystomus gularis | reverse complement strand
AGAATTAAATTAATATTTAATTTTAAATCAAATTTATTCAAAGTTTCACCTTTTAAAATTAATCACACTCAAGAAAATACAGTGGATAACAAACAACTTCACAATTGGCATTGATTTGCAAAGAAATATCTTACCAGTTTTTTAAAAATTCACAAATGTCAATAAACTCAAAATGCACAAATTCATTGTTTGAACCTACAGAGTGCTGAGGGGAAAATGTGCATCATGAAGAGCTAATCTCTTTAAAATCATCTATCTCAAGTGTTTGCCTCAAGTCATTCTTTAGTATTAAAAAAGCACACCATGTATAGCCATGACCTTGCCAAGACATCTGTGACATCTTGTATCAAAAATAACTAATATCCTGACATTCAGATAATTTAAAATTTGCTTGACCCAAAGCCAAAAGCTTCACACTCTTCCTTTTTCAATATAGATTATTCATTTTGTTTCTTGAAAGGATGAAATTATAATGAATATCAATATTTGGCCCAGTAAGTCAATTTCCAATTCCTTAATATTGCATGTATTTATAAATTTTTTAATCATGATACTAATTTTGATTATTAGCCATATGGCATTTAGAAGTATTCCAGTTTTATACAGGCAAAAGCATCCTCTGTTGTTAAAAACTCATGTGGCTAGTGGCATTATTAGTGGGAAGCACGGGTATCCTGTATGCAATTTAGGGTCATGCGAATCAAGCAGCATTTTGTGTCCTTTGGGTGAGGAGCCATTATAGATATAAAATCAAAGATTACCAGCCACAAACCATATTTGTTTATTTACATCACTACTGTTTGGCCCAGAAAGAGTCAGAAATTAACTTTTGCATTCAAGGTCTGACTTGCACACCCAGAGTACGGTGCAGCCATGCAAGCTATGCTCTGAGCAGCTTTGAGTTTCTTGCCAATTCCATATGCACAAAGTAACCTCACTTTAAATTGATTTAATGTGTCTGCACAGCAGGTGTGTGCTAAGTGTTTAAACTGATTCAAGGAGGGGCCAGGAGTGCAATTCTCTGCTTGGAGTAAGCCTACTACAGCTTTGAAAAAGAGTCGATAGCAGTAGGAATGTTGCTTGTGACATGCTTTGGAGCTGAGCAGAACAGCGGTGCCCCTCGCAGCTCCTTCCGCTGGCTTAACGCACTACTGAGAGGGAAGGGGAGTCTGAAGTGAGACGTGGCTGCCTTCCCCTCAAATGCCCTCCCGGTCCGTAATCCACAAACCCCACTAATCTGCACTGGGGCTTCCCTGCATTATTGTGGATTAGTGTCGTTCTGCTGTATCATATAGCGTATTTTTATGCACTGTTTACAAACCCTATGCAATTTAACTCATGGCAAGCATTGGCCTGTAATCTTACATACTGTCCACCTTGTTTAGCACAACCTTTTTTTTAAATTTTTTTTTAAAAAAGTATTAAAAAACAGGTATAAATAATGTTATGCTTACTTTACGTTACAGTTTTATACAGCATACTGCATGTCTGCTTCATAGCCAAACATTTTTTCACCCTTGCAAAGGGAAATTAAGTATCTCTCAGCACATTCATCCGTTCCTTTGCACAACAGCAGCCTCTCACAAATCTGTCAGGAGGCGGTGGTGTTCAGGGACTTCGCCTGGATTCCCCTTTGCTCCACAACCCTTTTCTAGTGGCTTGGCTTCCATCCTAGCAGCATTACTTATTCTCCCTCTCAAACAAAATCAGTAAGCCTCTATCGTACAGGAAGCCTGACAGTCTTAGCCTCCCTGCTCCTGCAGGATTCAGTCACCCTGTTTTTGTAAGGTCTACTAGTAGTCTTCTGGCAAGCATGGCTCTGTTGAAAAGCGGTCCTGACTAATTCAAAAGGAGGAGCAATTAACAGAACCCACTGAGTTCCTTTATTCTCACCGTTTGTTGGCTCTCTTCTCTACTCATCACCATCATACTGTCTCTTTTCCTCCACTTTTCTGTGATGAGCCAGAGAACAAGCTGCTGTAGGCAAGATCAGGAGAATTGGGAGAGCCCTTTGCCAGGCTCCTCAAGCTTCTTCTGGTCTTACTGTGCAAGGTGCTCAGCACCCAGGGTGGTGACAACCCCTTTCCTCCCCCTTCCACTCCATCAGTCCACAGTCTTAATGTGCATAACTGCCACAGGAAGCCACCATTGCAAATGCAAAAATCTACCTGCAGGCTCTACAGAAAGACAGAACTGTTTTCTATTGTTCAGCAAGAAGGGCTGGAACCAAGCAGTGGGGTGAGAAATGCAAGACCTTGAGAGGAGTAACGGGGTGCTGTGGAAGGACATGGTGGTGACTGTGCAGGGAGAAAGGGTAATCACATGCTGTCCTAGGAGTCTGGTAGCAGTACAAGGAGATGCATACAAACAGTTCTCCGTATGCTGCAAACACTTATGTTACAAATCCTCTTAAGTCCTCATTCTTTAAGAGGAGAAAATACTATAGCTGGAGTTGCTGGGGAAAGTCATGTCAGTTCACTCCTTCAGGGCCCAGTGAGGACACCCCACATGACACACTTTTCCTTTTAAAACTTACACTTCACTCAGCAACACCTGTCCCATCTGCAGACTATTCTTTCTCTTCCTTTCCCTGTCCAACGTTGCTGCAAGAGCCCATATTCAATCCCTGCTCTCTGTTAAAGCTTTAGCAGGGTGATAAAATGTGGCAGGGACAAGGGGAAGGGAAGATTCTGACACTGGTGAGAAGGTGCAAGGCTGAGTCGTACGGAAGAGTAACTTTTGTGACAATGAACTACTGACTATTGCTGTACAGCCTTCAGCTCTAACACTAATTTCCCTATGGACAAATTGCTGCTACTGCTATATAATAGATTGTCTCCTTCTCTAGGTGCTCTGGTGGCTTGCCATACTTTATGTACCATCTTCTATGACCAGACTTAGAACAAAACCAATTATGTTTTTCTTCTCTCCTAATGTGGATGAAAGTGTAAATTTCCTCTTTGGTTCATTTTATAGTTTTACTAGGATTATAACTACTGTGAACACAGGAAAGTGAAGTCAGGTGAGTTCTGTGGTCTGTGAATCTCCAGACTACTTTGATCGGAGCGTATGGAGATGTTACCTGTCTCTCTCTTCACCCCTTCTTGCTCCATCTGTTGTCTTCTTTATGATGCACAACTCTCAGAGGAAGCTGGACTTGCAAATAAAAAGTATATCTAGGACCACCTGCATACAGGTAATGGCAGCACTGAACTGTACTCTTTACTCTCTGAAAAAATGTATGGGGATGCTGTATCTGTGGAAGCAAAACCAGTAACATCTATTGAAGTTATTATCCTTATTGAGGCATTTTTTTCTGTTGACTTAAAGCAGTCTAGGAGAGGCTTCTGTAACTTGGATCTCTGTTGAATTTTGTACTGGACACTGCATTTACCAGCATTTTTGAGGAAATTTCTACGCAAACTGAACTGTAAATTGGCTATATGTGTGACTGCAGCATACTCTAAGAAACAACATGCTTGTTCAGGGAAGGAGCAGGAACACTCTTCATACAAAAGGCACAGAACCTCTTATGATTTAAATGTGAACAGACCATGTATCTTTGCCACGGTAGCTCAATAATCCAAACTTCCCTCGGGCGAGTTGCCTGTATCTAAACAGCACACATCTGTTCTTTTCCACCACTTGTTTACATGTTCTTCCTCTCCATGTGCCCACACTATCCTCATTTAAAAGACATTCCTTAATGCTTTGTTTATTTCTCATGTATATTTCACAACTGCATGCCATAACAACAGCTTAGAGCTCCTTTGAGTGCTGGTTTTGTACAATTTATGCCCCAGTGTTTGTTTTTTAATATACTAGTGTGTATTAAGAATAACTAACTCCATGTAGTCATTCAAGGTTAAAATCAGGCTTTCTGGCTTCAGGATGACTGGGCGGCATCGTGAAATAACACATTGCATGGTAATGTAACTAATGAATCTACAATGATACATACTATAATACCAAGTAAGGGATTTAGGACAGGATAAAAAAATCTAATTAAAGCTAGCAATTTAACAGTGGCATTTAAAACATTAATATATTTTACTAAGCATATTAAGATGAACAAATACATATTGAATTAAGAACAGAATTTATTATTTTTTAAATATTTACTTGATCTTTAGATTTCTGTTCTCAGGTGTTAAACAGCCTGATTTTCAGAAATGCTGAGCAAATATTTGTTCAGTAGTGCTGAAAAAAAAATGCTGAATAGGTAGATTCTGTGAAGTCCACCATCTTTGCAACATTAGTACAAATATTAGGACAATGAAAATGCTCATTTTACCCTAAGAATGGAGTAAAATATCGCTGCTGTTGGAAAATTGTTGCTAGAGTAGACCAGTTCTGAGAAGTAGTTTACATTTTGGTTAATGTTATTTGTGTTTTCTCTTTACTATTTACAGGATTGACAGTTAATAAGCCAGATAGGGTGAAGTGGGTTGTTTTTCCCTCTACTTAAATGACAATCGGTGCTACCAAAACAAAGCACTCAGCTCAGGACTTGTTTACATGTCTAGTTTGCTTGCTTATCATATTTGAGTGCTGCCTCAATCTCTTTTTCCAGAGCTTCTGGTTGCCAGCCTGGAGCGGACCCTGCAGTGTGGGTTTTATAAAAGGCTTAAGAATAAAAGCAAAACTCACAGGGAAATATTTTCCCTTTTTTATGTAGAAATCACAGTAATAAAGCATTTGAAAAAAAATCTGTGATATTGGGAATGGGCACATCTGACATTTCATTCCTATAAAATGTGCCCACAGATTAACAATGCATTGTTCAGAAAGGAAAACAAGTATTTTCAAGGTATAAACAAAACCCAAAAAAATATTCCTCTACATAAATGGATATCGCTGTAGAAAAAAAGGTTTCTGCTAATTAATGTGTTGGAATTACAAAATCTTAAAATTAGCAGAACAGAAGATTGGTGTGGAATTAAAAATCGAACCCTAAGGAACTCATTGAGATAATTCTTCTGCTTCTCAGGCTTTTTTGTTGTTGTTTGTAAAGTAATTTAGCAATGCACATCTCTCTCCTATTTGTGATGCCTATAAAGAATAAAAAATATTTTTTTAGATGTGTCTAAATACTATTGCATACTGCCAGGTTGATCTCTGATCATTGTAAAAGCAATTATTTCCTTTGGACAAAATCCTCTGTTCATTAGCACTGAATGGTATTTATCAGTCTTTTTCCTGTTTAGATAATTTGTTCAGTGTTGATATATTTTAAAACATTCAATTGGTTGGAATAGTATCAGTGGCTTCCCATCAAAAGAGTGATGGCAGAGGCTGTGGGTCTAAATCTCAAAGCACCACTTTGTAGACTTCCTAAGTGATTAGTACAGAGTATTATCGCCCTCCACCATCTGGCCATCTAACATGGAAACGATATTAAAGGAATCAGAAGACCTATACAGGCTTCGACACTTTGGACATACAATGTTGCACAGCAAAAATTGGAAGCTGCGTTTAAAACAACAAGAGATACGTTTAAACATAAAATAATTCTTTCTTTGCAGAGAAGACACGTCTGTCCTCCCTCTTTAACTACTTGCAAATATATAAAGCCATACATATGTATACTGAGATAATACAGCTTAGCACATATACGCGGGCTGCATGTTTAGCATGCTAGGAGGGGAATCTGTTTAAAATAAGAGTCTCATTCTGGTTTTGATGTCACTACAATTAGTTGATGTGTTGGATGGATTCTGAGGCTTTGATTCATCTATGCTTTAAAGGTTTTGAAGTTAAATGCTTTGGATAAGGTGCAATTAAAGAATCATCAGAAATTTCTGTGTTAAAGCCTCACAATCCAATGCATAAAAACTCTTGTAATTCAGTGTACTGTATATCTTTGTGTATAAAAATATCCCTTTATAAGGAAGAACAAAAGATACGCTTCTCTACTCCAGGAACATTACATGGAATAAAGAGCCTCTGAAAACCTCCAAAGCACAGAATGCAAGCTTGTGCTGCCAGACAAAAGTGAAAGCCTATCCTGTTTTCTCTCTCCCTCATGTAGTTGCTGTGTCAGATGAGGGCATCAGGGCAGATTCAGAAGTCAGAATGAAGAAAAGAGAAACAGTACAGAGAGCAGTGTGGTGAATTCAGTCCCATGAACACCTAGGTTTTCCGTGTGCAAGCCCAGCTTTAGGCTTTTTAATTTTTCTGTTTGCTTTGCAGAAGTGCAGATAAAGGTGTTAGTTAAAAAAGGGGCTGTCTGATTCCACTTATTCATAGGTGGTGTGCTCCAGGGTATTGGGAGCCCTGTATCCGGTAAAGAGGAAAGCAGAAAAAAGGGAGGTCTTTTCTCCTGTTTCCTTCAAGCTGTTTAGGAAGTTATTTCTTTACTTCTTTTTTAATGGTTCTATTTTTACCTCATAATGGAAATGAAACAGTTTATTTGCATTGCCAGAGAATCCTGAGCTAGTGGGCTTTCAACTGCGCTCATGTCAGAAAAGTCCAGTAATGAGGAAACAATAAATGTTTCACTGAGCAGCACAACTAATAGAGCCTGGTTTGGTAAAGATCTGTGTCTTTTCATCCTGAAATCTCCTTCCCCACTGCAGTGAACTCAGGTCCTCCTCTGTTTTCTGTGGCACCTGCCCAAGACAAAAGAGAGCGTGCACTGTGGCTAACCTGAAGAAAGGTCGGTAGCGGAGCTCAGCCTACCTTTTCCTCTGCTAAAGAATAATTTTCCTTTCTCTTCTAGCCAACTGTGGGTTTTTTTTACAAAGCTCGTAAGATGTTAACTGTCTTTAAGATCACTATCCTCTTGCACATATGGCTGAAATTGGTCATTGACTTCAAAAGCTAAAGGGCAATGGCTGACAGCACAGTCACATGCACCTTAGGAAACTAGGCTATCAAATTGCTTCTGATATGTTTTTTTATATTTTTCATTCTTAGTACTTTTGACTACAGTTCTCTGATCACTAGTTTTGTTGTCCATGATAGCCAAGGAGTGTAATAAGTAAAAACCCAACAAGCACCGTCTTCTTACCCAAAATTTCAGCTTCTCTTTCTTCTCCATATATCATGAAAAGAACATGGTATCTTTTCCCATTGTGTACACGCTACTTTACACATGAAGGCTGTGGATCCATGTAGCACTGCTTTTGGCAGCAAAGCCAGCTCAAGTCAAGTCGATGGGCTCTGTTCTACTACTCTTGATCTGATAAAATCTGCATCCATATCAGTTGTGTGTACAGAGCCGCCTGTGGGCCCTAAGGTAAGGTGGCTCACTAAAATGACTGGGACTTAAAAAAAAACAAACAAATTAAATTTTGTAAGGTATTATTAATCCAATTTTTTCCAATGTTTTCATTCTCATCTCTTCCACTTCAGCGGTTCAGGGGCAAATGTGCTCAGCTGCAAGTGGGGAAAGGAGCTAGGAGATAAGCCTTAAACTGGTTCTGTTACTAAAGGGAATTAATTTTGAGTTACCCCTGAAGTGTGAAATTCTGTCCTGACTGAAGGTACTAGAAAGTTTGTCTTTTACTGCAGAGAGGATAGAATTTCATTCTGTGCAGCCACAGCACAAGGGCAAGAAGCCAGACCCTACCAACATCAGGAGTAAAATATCCCATGAATTTAACATCTTGGCACTGAATAAACTCCAGTAGTTGTGACTCTGTGCTAGGGTAGCAGTAAAACCTGTGAAACATTATCTGTGGGTAGAATCTCCTCTGCCATTACAAATTCCAATCATAACTATGGAAAAAGAATTATTAAAAGACCAAAAGATAAAATTAGTATTTCTCCAGACTTAACTGTCCTGATCTTTTCAGAAATTAGGATACTAAAAACTTTTAATTCTACTGAGCGTAAACATTCATAATTTAGGCAAACATTTTAGGCAAGTATTTAAACTTCTCTAGTGCGAGTTTTTTTAAACCAATGTCAATTAATACAGATTGTGACCCATTTTCCATAAAATTGTAATGAACAGTGCAGACACAGATAGGAAAACCAAAAATATAAGCAGTTTTGCAGTATTAAAAATATGATTTTTAGATACATAAGAAAAAATCGGATGCTGGCAAAATATAGAAGGAGAGAGAGAAATAATTGTCAGCCTCTGTGCACAGTGTTCAGCCAGTTCCTAATGACTTTGCATGTGCTGGTTCATAACATACAGGACCTGCTCATGAAGTCCTAATTCTGGAAAAAATTCCTTTTCCCTGAGTAAGGAGAGTAGAGCAACCCTCTCAGTGAACACTCAAGTAATGAAGTATGTAAAAACTAACACAAGATAGGTTTTGGTAAGGAAAAATACATTAAATAAATTTTCCAAACAACTTATTTAGATATTTTCTTCTGGTTTATACCCAGATATTTCAATAGTCAAAAAACTGTAATAAGATAACTCAGTTAAACATATTTGTGCTCAACTTTTACTCGTTGGGCACATACAGCACATGGTTGAAAGCAGGAGCACAACAGCAACAGTGGTTTTTTCTGATCCTGAGGGGACAGTATTTTTGGCAGAAATAGCCCTGGTGTTTAAAAAGCTACCATCCCCTTTCAGTGTATTAGTAATCTCATAGTAACTCTTTGGCAAGAAGCTGGGAGATTTACCCACTTTTTGCCAGCAAGAGGAGAATGACAGAAAAAAGTCTGTGTCCAGCCTAATCACAGTAAGCATATACCATATCCCCCTTTTGCTTGCAAAGGACTAATTAAATATTCCAGTGTCCTCATCGTAGAGAGGCAATATATGCATTTCCTTGTTTATGGTGGAAATCAGGGCAAGATTATAAAAATGTCACTTTCAAAAAAGCAGATTTAAATAAAATATAAAGGGCTTTATAATTCTTTAGCTAATTCCTTCTGGTACAGATTTTATTACAGCTTTACATCCTATATTTCCACGAACATAGATGTCATCTCATGTAATTAAGCTTTTCAACAGTATAGGATGCAGAAATGTACTTAGAGGAAAGTAATAATACTTTAAAAGATTCAGGAATAGGGATTTGCAGGCAGATGTGTCTATTGCAGCATACAATTTACTGGAATTCTTATAGGTTCTTTTTGAAGTGATGTACTAGTAATTTTAAACGAGGTTTTAAAATAGACGCTTACAAAGGGATATCAGCTCTTTTGTCAAGGGTTGAACTGATACTACTTATCACACAAACAAGAAGTTTTGTTATCCAGTTTTCATTAGATTTTTGTTGTCATTTTCTTGTTTTTTAGTTTTAAAGCAGACAAGCTCCATCTGAGCTAGGTAGACTGGGATATATAAATGGGAGCCATAAGACAAGCGTTAAACGGCTTAGAAGATTGTCTTAGTGCATTACTAGCTCAGCAGCTGTAAGGATTATTGTTGTTGTTGTTTGGGATTTTTTTTCTGGCAATATCATAGCAAATAACAGTTTAAAGGAGAACAACCAAAGTAATTTTGCTCTTGCTAACAGCAAAGTTTTTCCAAACAGAAGAGGGAGCATAGGAGGAAATACGGATTCTGTACCTGCACAGTACTAAAGCAATGACGTGCACAGCTGTTTGAGCTGCTTCTGAACGAGTTAACATGGCACGGGAAGCAGAATAAATTCATTAGTGCAGTATTTTCTTTGGGCCGTTTACCTGGCTGAGAGGCATAATATATCCATCCAGATGTACAGCCACGGTAATGCAGCCATGCAGCGTCCAGCACCTAGGACCGTTTGTTAAGATCCGGACTGTGTTTCTCTTGGCTATGCAGGCACCGCTGATAGCTCCTGCTATAATTCAGTTATAATCATATAATATGTGATTATATAGTATATAATCATATCATGCATATAATCATGCATATAATGTCATATATATGCATATAACTCAGTTATAATCCTTTCAGAAAAAGAAATCAGCCTGCTCAGTATTAAAGATAATTAAGGCAGGCATCAATCATAAAGAATGAAAGTCATGACACCTAAGTTGTTTGCTAAAATACAGAAGCTGCGGAAGAATTTAAAGATAGGTGACATAGTCAAAGTTGAAATTCTAGATAAAATATCTTTCCAAAGACTTTCTATATTACTGCTTAGGTGAATTAAATTGTATTTGTTGATGCCACAAAAGGGATGTTTCAGTACTTGAGATGTAAGGTGAAGATCTGGACAAGAATTTCAATAGTAAGCATTATTAGGGTACATGGACAAGGACACTTTCTTAGACAAAAACCTAACTTCTATATAATACATCTCACAACAGATTGAGAGAAGAGCTTTGTGAGGTTTGAGACAAACATATAAGAACTAACTGACAGGCCAGGAAGCTGTGCCTCCTGGTGACTGAAGGAGTACAGGGAAGGAGGATGAACTCTGTTTAATGATCTTGCACATGGGCTGAAAGCCAGACATCCACAGGCAGATTGAGAGTCAAAGACAGGCTGACATCTTAATCTGAAAAGAAGGAAATGTCTATGAAGGAGAGAAAGACCTGTGAGAGATTTTTATACAAATGGTAACTTCTGCTTTAGATGAAAGAGGATAAGAAGGGAAGGGTATGCAGAAAGGGGTGAAGAAGTAAGACAAATCCTCCAAAGGCAATGCTGAAAAATGGGAGAATCATGAGTAAGCGTTGTAATAAAAAAGTATGTGAGACAAGATTTCGACCGGAAATATCTGACCACGTCATTCAAAAGATATCAACTAGCCACTAAGAATAATGATGGAGTCTTGTTTCTGGGACTTGGGTGAAAATAGTTTCAGCTGTAAGGCAGAAACTGGACTGTAGAACATGCAATTTTAGAAAAATTTAGATGGCAAATATGAACAGTATATTGACTGAGCCTGGAGCTGAATGGTTAAGATGTTAACATCTAGAAAAGCAAGGACACATAGACTTATTATCAAAGGGACAAAGGCCCCTTAGGTTGCCAGTTCTCACGGAAAGTCAGTGAGCTCTAGCTAATCACTCTCACTTGTTCTGAAATCTCCCTAATTATCATTCTAATGACATAGATATGACAAGTCAACAGTCATTAGTGGTATTTCCTGTGAGTCCTCCAAACACAGTACATAATTGGTAACATCAGCTCTAGATCCACACATAAATTTGACAAAAGTGCAAATCAACATTTTTTTTGGCAGTTCAGTTTGCTTTTTCCCCACCTTGTTCTTCTGCTGCTCCTGCTCCTCTTCAGTTGATGGAACAAGTCCTGGCCGTATTAAACCATTGAGGGAAAACATTACTGAAAGCTCCTCAAGTGAGAGATTCTATTATTGCCTTCCTAACTGCCCCAAAAGCATAAAGCAACTTTTTCTCTGGGTATGATTTCACCCTTTTTGAAAGTCTCCAAACAGTTTATCTGTCTCAGCCAGCTATGCTATGAGGAATGCTGTTCTTACGATTGTAGATACCATTGTGCCAAGACACAGCAGAAAGACAACTGCATGCTCCATAGAATTATTTGTCTGCTATTTTCAATTTACATCTTACTTGGAATTTTGATGTTTATCTGTTTTTCTTCATAATAATGACAATGCAGTTTTAGGACCTAGTGCAAAAAAAAGACGGAGAGCAGTCATGTCACAGTGCTACGTTATGGCATTTGGTCAAAACTGAATGCAAACATATCTGATACTGAAATATTTTGAACTGAGTATGACTTACGTGTCAAAAAAAAAAAAATCATTGGTTCTCTGGCTGCCCGCCAAAAGTAGAGTTCTTGACAGAGTGAATTTTAATGTATGCCTGAGCTCCTTCACCTCAGTGTTTCAAAACACATGTAAGCCACCTTTCATGACTTTTAAGCTGCAGATTGATTTTCTTACATAAAATTGAGTCTGACAAATTGTTGTGCTGATTCAGCCATCGTCATTTTATGCTGCCATCAGTTGCCTGATCACACAGGCCAACACTGAACTCAGCAACATCCCCTCAGAAGTCTTCTTTCAGACAGTCCTTCCATAGGTTCCTGCGGGCCCAGCTCCTCTGCTGCCCACTGTGGTGCCAGCATTGCCTGCTGGATACAACAGACAGAGATGGCTCCCTCAGCGGCCCTCCCTTCACATGGAAGAACACCACCAAGAAAGCTCAGCCAGGTGCAACAAGCCAAGCAGAAGCCACACCCAACAGGAAGCTCCTCCAGCTGATCAGTTCCTGGTTAATATAATCCTGGCCTCACCCGCCACCCCAACCATGACCACCTGGGTGAGGGCAGAGCCACAAAGACACAGGTGGGCCAGGTTCTGCCTCTGGAACATGAAGCCAATAGGAAAAACAAAACATTCTGCTAGGTTGTGACTCATTCACAGGTTAACTCCAACTTGCCCACAACTCAGGCCCCAGCACTTCACAAATTCTACTCTTCAAATTAAAATCATCCAGAAACTGATTAAAAACAGGACTTTTTTTTCTATCCTACGTGAGTACAAGTTCTTGTGGTAATACCAAATAGCTGTTGCGATCAGAGCAAATGAACTACAGTTCTTCTAGATCCCTGGTGAGATGCTTTTCTGCACCTTCTCCCCACTTTATACTAACTATTTTAAACAGCTGTTGGTCCACTTTCACAGATACCTGGTAATGGGCACATCCTGGAGACAGACAGAGTGCCTGACAAAATGACCCAAATCTGGTCCTGTTCTAACCTGGACTGAAAGTCAGATTTACCAGTGGAAATGTAAATGGTTTCCTCCCTTTCAGTTACTGCTGCATATTTAGTTCTACTGTATGAGTTGAATGTGAATTAAAAATGGCTCAGCAAAAGCCTGCAGGATGGAATAAGAACCGTAAGAGATCGACTGCTAAAGACATAGCAATGTGCTAAGCTGGAGAACTAAAATCTGTCTCTTTCCCCATTAACCAGCATGTGTTTAAGTGTTTTTGTTTAATTGTATTTGTTCCCTTTTTCATGCTTTGTCATAATACTAGAATGTGGCCACAAGTTAAGTCTTTCCCTTAATGTAAGTTAAAATAATGATTATAAATAAGGGAGCTTAAAATTGGTTCATCCTTGTGACTTGATACTTTAAAACCTTGAGACTCAAGAAGAGGATCAGGAAACTCCACTGTCAGCAAAGAGACGGTGAATACTCTCAGAGCATTGCATACAGATGGATCCAATAACTGTAAGAGATTTCAGTGACAGAAACTAGATGCCAGATCACATTGCTCCAGGTGTGAGCGGTGACTAAAACAACGTTAGAACTGAGAAGTCTCATTTATGTTTAGGTCAGGGACCCTTTTCTACTTCAAACAATACGTTACTGTTTCCCTGAATAGCTTGTAGGAAAGATATTTTGAACATTACTGGGTTTTTTTTGGTTCTGTTTTATACTTCTGGTTAAATATAAATAGACATCTTAAGAAACTATTGATATGAAAGCAGTGGGTGGGATTTTTTTTCGCAGTTAGGCCCAGCAACACCAGAGGTAAATCAATTTCAAAATTCATGTGAAACATAAAACACCACTGCTTAATTATTTCTTCCTAGGTAGGCTCTAATTTGGCAGAGTCCCCAAAACTACACTGTGTGAAGCTTTCTGAGCACTTGAGCTTTGCGGCATTAATGATAGCTATCATCAGGTTCTCCCAGCTGCATGAGGGTTAGTATAACATTTGAGAAAGAGTGTTTTGACACAAGTGTTTCTAGTTAGAGAGGGGATGTTGAATTTAATTGTCTGGGCTCCAAGAGGCTTTGCCAAAGCCTGAAATATTGGGGCATAGCACAAAATTTTATCCTAATTCCGAACCAGGAAATCACAAAATTCAGGCCTTGATCCATTTCACCCACCTTAAGCCTTCTAACCAATGTGCCTAAGCAGGACACAAGCCTAGCTGTCCTTGCCATCTCCCTTGTCCATGGAGAGAGAAAAGCATCTCTAGAACAACTCTTAGTTATTATGTGAATTACAGTTTCCCTCTGGAGAAGCCTCTGTCTTTATTGGCTGATGAAGAGTCCCAGGGCAGGTACATCCACATCTTAGGCTAAATAAACAACTGGCTGAAGCTCTTGCAGTGCTTGTGAGCTAATGGTTCAGCTGCTCTTCGGAAGAAAGGCAGACATGCATCAGAAATGTGTGTGGAGGTAAGAGTGATGATCTGAACTTCAGGAAGGACTGTAGTATGTTCTGGCAATAAGAAGCTTAGATTTGTTTGGTTTTAATTGGACTTTGTGGTCTGCAAACGTGCATGAAAGATACTGCCCCTATTCCACAGATGATCTAACTTTACAAAAGGTCCGTAGATAAATGAGGAAAAAAGATACAAGGCCACACATGAAGCCTGCACAGCGGTGACAGGCACATGGTGTTTGTGCAATACTTGCAGCTTGGGAAAGTGAGGATACCAGAGCTAAAAAAGAAGCTTGTGGGTGAAGGGAGAGACAGACAGTACAGCACGAGGGGAGAGGACAGCAAGAAACACAAGTTAGGCAGCTGAGAACCAAGATTTTTCATTTTAGTCAGTAGATATGTATATCCCCCACCCACATCTGGAATAATATGAATTTTGGATTCAGAACTGCATTCTTTAGTTGCCTAAGACTCCCAGTAAAGTGTCTTTCACTCAAGGAATGCAGGATCTAGTGTCTCAGCTGTATGACTTCCGCATGTAGTTGGCAATATACACAGCATTCAAAATCAAACTGGTTTTTAATAGCAGGCAGTGTCTTCTTTTTAAATAGAACACGTGCCCTCCACTTTTTTCCTGTACATACTTTTAAAAAAAATCTCTATTTCAGTCAGAAAATAAGAACTGCTCCAGGCAGCTGGAGGTTCCGGATCAAACTTAACTTGACCTCTGGAGCTAAAAAGTCCAGCAGGTTTAGTAAAGTTCCTAAAAGTGAAATGTGCTTTTATTTCAGTGTATACAGTCTTTCATGTTGCAGATCTCTGAAGGTTTCCTATCAAACTGAATGGTGTCTTCACTTTGCAGACTGCCATTCTTAATGGTCGCCAGAACATGCAACCTTTTCCTTAAATCCAAATTATATGTATCAAGAATATGAGATACAAGATTGTAGTCATCAAAATCACTTAAAGTTATTTTCTATTTTGTAGTTTTGTTTGTGTGTGTATAACTATTTAGTAAAAAGAAAGTTATCTACTCACATGACAAAATATGTAGTAGTATGCCATAATATTATTTTTATTCTAGTTACCCTATATTTTGGAAACTGAAGTTATATATGTCATATTATTTGATGGCATTTGTGCTTCTGAGATAAAGGTAAAGAAATTAATAGCTTCTTTTAACCTGATGGTAAAGCTACATAGGGAAAACTGGTTTTGTTGACTATAGAAAGAGGATGTAACTGCTGCAGAGTGAGGATTTTCCTAGATGACTTCTGGTGGATTTTCTGTGCTGACAAATGAAAGAAAAATTAGATTAGGAAAGCATATTGTACCTCTGCTGCTTCAAATATTTAAAGGAAATATTAAAACTAGCCAATGAGATACTGTGTACAGGGCAAACAGGTAAAGGAACTTGCTCTAATAATTTTTTTTTCAGGGAGCAAGGGCTATAGGAGTCCAAGCTAGAGATTACACCCTAATAATAACATGCAGTGCAGAGTCCAAGTTAGTAAAAAATGCTATGGACTCTAACTTAGTGCAGATGTGCATCCAGCTGCTTTTGCCACACCTCATCTGTCCTAGATGCAAGATTTTACATTTGTCGTAGTTGAACTTCATGTAGCATCTGTTGTCCACTTCTCCATCCTGTTGAGGTCCCCCTAAATACTAGTCTGTGTGCAGGAACATGGGATGGGTCCCCGCGCATGCTGCTTGCTCAGGAACAGAGGAACAGCCTCTGCCATCACACTATCCTGCATCTGCTTTCCCATTATCTACCACTACCTCTCTGTCAGCACATCTTTTCTAGCTCTTCCAGTTCTCTTCCAGCTTAGGTCTGACCGTACGGCTTCTCCATCCTTCAATAACCTAGTTTAAAGCCCTCCTTATGAGGCTAGTAAGCCTGTTGGCAAAGGCATGCATGCCCCACTTTGTTAGGCGAATCCTCTCTCTGCCCAACAGTCATCATTCCTCAAAAAGCCTGGAAGAACCTGGAAGTGTCTGAAATGACACCTTGCCATTAATAGCATTTGAGTGTCTATGCTAATCTTCAGCCCATGTCCCTCATAACAGATCACTGTCCAGAGGGTAGCAAGCGAAGAACTGCTGCTCTGGGCAACCCACATGTATTTCAGCTGATTCCAACTGTTCTGTTCCCTTCTCCTGCAATGTAAATGAACTGCCTGTGATCAAGAGATAAAGAAAATATCCATTTATGTTACTCCTTTTCACATTCATCTTCATATTTGTGTTACATGTCAATCAACTGTAGTTTCTATTCATTAAATACAACTGATAGCATCTTCATGTGCTTCTTCTTTTTGTACTAATTATTGTAGAAACTCTAGCCTATTTGCTTTTTGATCTTTGCACTAAATTACTTGACCTCAAGCACTCCTCTACCGCTCATTTTCCATTATCTGTAGTTCTGCAACTCACACTTCTCATTGTTTTTCTAGTGAATCTCTTATGACTACCAGGGCAGTCTATTCTTCTTCACTTGTCAAAAAATAAATTATTATATCAGCAGTAGTCAGTCATGAAGCCTTGTTCTGCCTCAGTTATGCACTCCCTTCTTATCACAATAACCCAAGCTTCTTCTATGGTCTCCATGACCTCCAGTCACAGTACCTTCAGTTCCCTCCCTTGTCCTACACAATATCCCAATATCCCCTTCCAATACTTAGGCCTGCCTGTATCACATCCCGTTCCTGCTCCTTTGTTTCCTAACCTCCCACAGTGAGTCATGTCCCAAATACAGCTCCCCCATATCTCTTGCTTGACTAAGATAAGACATAATATGTATTGATAATATGCACCATGACCTATCATATAATGAGCTGACCAGTACTCGTGGTCAGCCACTGTTTCATGGAAAAACATACGCACTGCATTGTTCCACCTTTCCCTCATTTGAGAGCTAAATAAATCTCACTTTTCTCCAAAACCATTCATTTTTAGTGAAGGTGTGGGAAAATCATACCCGTGAATTCTCTTACTCTTTACTGAATTTGACTGAAGTTGGAGGGTGGATTAAGAGACAGTAAGGTAGGTGAGAGGCTAATGGGCATGGGCAGTGCAGTTGTGTAAGCAAACATATTTGCAGAGCTGACTCTGCTTCCTCTTTCTGTTAGTGTCACTCAGCTGTCAGTAAGTGATATTTTTTCACTCAAAGGGACGACGGTACCGAGAGGTTAATCAGAAACTCTCTTTAATAAAGGCAAGGCCACAGAAAACTGATAAAGTGCTGGCTTTAGCCCAAAGCTAAGCAGTAGTGAAAAGCAGTTTCTGCCAGGCAGCAGGTCAGTGACCTCTGTGAAACTTGCACAGTATTTGGGCAGGCAGAAAAATCACAACTTGTTACTGCAGCTTTCTAGTCCTCAACAGAATACTTCCCTCCAACATCACTTTTATTACTTTTAGGGACAATTCTTGGTAACTGTTAACAGCTCCAGCTAAGATGCTTTTAATTTCTCACCTCCCCTTATCCTGGAGATAGCATATTCAGGCACGTCAGCAACCCAAAGAATACATCTACCTATTACTGCTTGGCTAGTGGGTATTGGTTAGATACAATTTTAGCTCCACTAAAAATGCATTGTGTTTTCAATTGTTAAGAGGACTATTAAATGCTAACCTATTGAAACATTGCATTGGACTCCCCTAACAACTGTACAAACAGAAATGGTTTTTTATAGCAATTTCTTGCTGAAGATTCCTGTGAAACATCTAATAAATTGATAAGGAGCAGTTTCAGGTCTAAAACTGTGTTTTAAATTCATATTTTTAAAAAGACACTTGATACCAAAAGACCTTCTCCCAGTATTTGATACGAAATCAGATTTTTAAGGAAGTATCTTGCAAGCCAATGCTAGCAGGTTAGGAAGAGTTGACCACTTGTGTGCTAAGTCTCCTAAGGACAGCTGATATTCAGAGGAAATGCATATAGTAAGTAAGAAAAACGGCCAGCAACCTCTTCCTAAATCTTCTCTTGGATCCCATAGAACTTGGACTTATGTCACATCCACCCTTCGGTCTCCACAGGACTATGCAGACCAAACAAACGTACTATGTGAAAGACAGTGAAGGCTGGGTTAAAAACTGGCTGGATGGCTGAGCCCAGAGGGTTGTGGTGAATGGAGTTAAATCCAGTTGGTGGCTGGTCACAAGCGGGGTCCCCCAGGGCTCAGTTCTGGGGCCAGTCCTATTTAACATCTTTATCGATGACCTGGATGAGGGGATTGAGTGCTCCCTCAGTAAATTTGCAGATGACACAAAATGAAGCGGGAGTGTTGACCTGCTTGAGGGTAGGAAGGCTCTGCAAAGGGATCTGGACAGGCCGGATCGATGGGCTGAGGTCAATTGGATGAGGTTTAACAAAGTCAAGTGCCGGGTCCTGCACTTGGGTCATAACAAACCCTGACAATGCTACAGGCTTGGGGAAGAGTGGCTGGAAAGCTGCCTGGTGGAAAAGAAGCTGAGGGTGCTGGTCGACAGCCGGCTGAATATGAGCCAGCAGTGTGCCCAGGTGGCCAAGAAGGCCAACAGCATCCTGGCCTGTATCAGAAATGGTGTGACCAGCAGGAGTAGGGAGGTGATTGTGCCCCTGTACTTGGCACTCATGAGACGGCACCTTGAGTACTGTGTCCAGTTTTGGGCACCACAGTGTAAGAAGGTCATTGAGGTGCTGGAGCAGGTGCAGAGAAGGGCAACAAAGCTGGTGAGAGGTCTGGAGAATATGTCATATGAGGAGCACCTGAGGGAACTGGGATTGTTTAGTTTGGAGCAGAGGAGGCTGGGAGGAGACCTCATTGCTCTCTACAACTACCTAAAAAGGAAGCTGTAGTCAGGCTAGTGTTGGTTTCTTCTCCTGGGTAACTAATGACAGGATGAGAGGTAATGGCCTCAAGTTGTGCCAGGGGAGGTTTAGATTGGATATTAGGAAAAAGTTCTTTACTGAAAGAGTGATTAGCTACTGGAACAGGCTGCCCAGGAAGTGGTGGAGCCACCATCCCTGGAGGTGTTCAAAAAATGGGTAGACATGGCACTTCAAGACATGGTCTAGGGGTCAGGGAGATGTTGGATGAAGGTTGGACTTGATGATCCTAGAGGTCTTTTCCAACCTAAATGATTCAATGATTCTGTGAAATGGGTCAAAATAGTAAACATTTCCAGATAGATTTTATCTCCTGGAATGGGAAGGCACATAGGAGCCAAATAGAGAAAATTGCCTCATTTTCTACTTGTTTCTCAGCTTCTACCATCCAGCAGCCATGTGGCTTCCTCCCTATCACAGCCATCCTATTTTATTTATTTGCTTTTGCCATCCCTACTCTCTTTCAAAACGAATCTAGAAATGTTTATGTACAATTAGCTCCCTCAGATCTAGTCTATATGCATAGGCCGATCGGCAGAAGCACCAGGCAACACTTGGCTCGGCTTCTCCCACAGAACATAGCAACAGGATTTTGGCTTCTAAGAGGCAACAAGTCTTTATTTAAGGAGGAAAAAAGGGTCTTGCATCCCTTGCCTCAGAGAAGCAGCCTCTCCCATACACCCCAGGGTCCCACCAGGAGACTACACGACCCTAGCAGAGGCATCAGTGCCAGCGGTCAGAGGGGCCCAGGGCTTGGTAAGAGAAGTTTAGAGCAAACTCAGAGGAAGACTCCCCCAGGCCGCAGCTAAAGACGTTAAATATCACTCTGCAGCCCTAAGCTATGTCGGGTTACTTCGTGGGGACACCAGCCCAACCACTCCCCGTAGTCGCCCGCCCTCAGGACGGGCGCTGGGGCAGCCAGATTTCGGTAAAACACCGAACGCAGGCAACCGACGCCAAGGTCCCGCTGCCACGCTTCAGGGGACGCTGCCACGCTGCGAGCCCCGTGAAGGGGCGGCTCCGCCAAACCCTGGCCCCCACACAGCTCCCGCTGGAGGCCGCTGACGGGCCGTCGCCCTCCCGCCCGGGCCCCCGAGCACGCCGGG
>VZZY01014476.1:248300-300347 GCA_013400335.1 Eurystomus gularis | reverse complement strand
GGGCCGGGCGGCCCCAGTCCGCGCTTCCGCTGGTAGGCTCTATTTCCGGTGCCACTGCGGGTGGAAAAGCGCTCAAACCGCCTCAGAGGGCTGTGATGGCAGCCTGGCTGGCACCGCCCATTAGAGGGAGATGGCAACTTCCACAGAAGCCGCCGGGTCCAACTCAGGGGGGACCTAAAGGATGCCAGGTTGGAGAGGAAAGTGTAAAAATGACAGAGGGAAGAGTCCCACCAGGGAAGGGTGATGTGGAGACATCACACCGCGTTACGGCGTCCCTCTCCAGAGAAGCATGTTTGTCCTGCATGCCCAACGCTGCTGTGGACCCGGGGATCTGCCAGCGGCTTCCCTAAATGTGGGCCTGGCTTTGTTTCCTAAGGGTTTCTTTGCCAGCTTGGTCATCACCCAGGACTATTCCTAAATCTCTCTCTGCACTTTGTGTTTTTTTCAACTCAGGAATTTTGAGTAAATTACAGCATTTGACGGACAAAAGTGAATAATTGCACCCTGAGCAGTGAAAAATATATTGGAACTTCTGCTTTGGTTGTTCTTAGATGTCCTGTTATTTGGTGAGAGAATCTGTCCCATTCTACCAACAGGGACTTAACTTAGGCATTGTTTAAAATAAATCTGTGTCCTGATTTCACATGGAACATCTATTAAGATTTGGATATTGAATTCATCTTTTTGATCAAGTTTTCCATTTGTGGTGACTTGTTAGCTACATGCAAAAAATCATCTGAGAAGCTGGATTATCTCAGTTGGCCGTGCTGCTTGTTGTGTGTGTTCCCAGGTATTTTACCAGGTGCCTGGTTATTATTGGTCCTGAAGTATGTAGGTGTCATCTGGAAGAAGTGGCCGGATTGGCAGACTGAAGCCCTCAAATTTTATTATCCATGCTGCAGTCAGCAGCAACAGCTTCCACAGTAACTTGCCCACCTAGGCTGATGGGGATCAGTGGAGAGAGGTCATTTTTGGTGCTGGTGAAGTGGTTAATTCTCCACAAGCCTGTTCAGTTTCTGGTTGCCTTGCCAACCCAGGTATTAACTACCCTGAAGGTTTTTGTCCTGTGGATATGCCAAGCTGAAACCACTGCTACCTGTTACATAGAACATTAAACTGGCATAGAGGGATAGCTGTTTTCATTTCTCCTTGCTTTAGATGGGTCTCATGATCCATAGAGGTGAGATGTTTGTCACTGGCCTCATTTCCCACCTCTCTGTGTGTCTCATACTCTGAGACACCAAGAGGCTGCTTTTAAACTTGTGTAAGGGTCTGTCTATGGAGGGGAACTGCAGCAGCAGAAAGGGCTCAGCCTGTGCACTGCAACCTTTCTGTGGGTATCCTGTTCAAAACTCGGGCTCTTTGTGCTTCCTGGTGATGTGATGTATTGATGATGTGTGACTGGCTTGGAAGTAGATTTATAGTGTTTGTGGGGAGAGAATTTCAAGCTTTGTTTGCTGATGTTATTGTCTATATCTTGCTATGTTTTCAGCTTTCCAGCTGGTAAAAGCAATCTGTGGAATATCAGCAGAGCACATAAAGTAGGGAGGTGGATGTGTTCAAAGTGGATTTGGATGTTGGAGCATGTATTTGTTTCTACAGTATTTTGTTCCACTTCCCCTTGGTCTCTCTGTTAGATGGTCCAGATAGGTGAGGAACCAGTGTGTGTGGGGACAACTATTTCCTCAGGCAGGGCTGAATCTCTGCCTTGCTGAATAGCATCATCTGTGTAATGAGCATTTCCCCAGCTGTGGAGTGAGACCGTGTGTGTTGCCCTGCAGCATTATCCTGGGATGCGTCCAAAGCAGCTTGGGTAGCAGGCTGAGGAAGGTGGCTCTCCCCTTTTATTCTGCTCTCATGAGACCCCACCTGGAGTACTGTGTCCAGCTCTGGAGTCCTCAACACAGGAGAGATGTAGACCCTTTGGAGCAGGTCCAGAGGAGGGCCATGAAGATGATGTAAGGGCTGGAACCCTTCTGCTGTGAGGACAGGCTGAGAGAGTTGGGGTTGTTCAGCCTGGAGAAGAGAAGGCTCCAGAGAGACCTTGTGGCCTTCCAGTATCTGAAGAGGGCCTACAAGAAAGCTGGGAAGGGACTTTTTCAAGGGCTTGTAGTGATAGGAAAAGGTGTAATGGGTTCAAACTGGAAGAGGGGAGATTTTAATGAGAAATTAGGAAGTTTTTCATTGTGAGGGTGGTGAGACACTGGAACAGGTTGCCCAAAGAAGTTGTGGATACCCCAACACTGGATGTGTTCAAGCCACGTTGGATGGGGCTTTGAGCAACGTGGTCTAGTGGGGTGTCCCTGCCCATGGCAGGGGGTTGGAACTAGATGATCTTTAAGATCCTTTCCAACCCATACAATTCTGTGGTTCTATTATTATCTTTCCCTTCCTCTAACAGGGTTGCCCGGATCAGGGTGTTTGGTGCTTAGAGCTTTAAAAAATACAACTGGAGAAAGCAAATGCAGAGCCCTGGTGTCAGTTAGCAGTGTCCAGTGTGGTGAGCATGCTGTGTTTGACCTCACTTGTCTTTGGCTGGCGAGGGCTAACGATGCACCTTTAGGTCTTCAGCTCCCTCAGCACCGCTTCTGATTGCAGTAAATTGCTTTGCTTTAGCAAAGCACCTGGTCAGAATCTGAGACAGTTTGTTGGCTCAAAACTGGGCTTAATAATGCACGTGGTTAAAATAATCATGTGGGTACCTGAACAACACATAATTTGCTTTCTTTTAAGTCTTTGAGGGTTTTCTATTTGTTATTATTTAGTATTGTGCTGGATACGTGCAGTGTTGTGTTTACTGCTGGTTTTAAAAGGTGTTTTATTTTTACTTTCTGTGTCATTCCACCTGAATTTCACATCTTTAATACTATGAATGTGCTTGTCAATATGTCAGTGATAATTCTAGGATGTTTGCTGCTGCATTTACATGGCTGGAAAGGCTTTCTGGCTTTTTGACTAGAAGTGGAGCATAAAACGGAGGGGAAATCGTTCTTTCTGCTGGTGTGCAAGACAGACAATGAGTAGGGGAATCGCTCCTAAACCCAGCATGCTCCTTAGGTGGTTTGTGGAAGGGAAACACCCTGAGGCCTCAATTGGTTCCTTTCATAATGTCCATGAGGACTTAAATTCACCGCAGGGACTGCTGCTGGTTTGCAGCTGGAGTGGGAAGAGGAGAGGATTTGGTGAACTCTCAGCTTGCTCAAATTACCTTTGCAAGTGGTGGCTGCATCAGAAAGGCTCTGAACCAGACAGCTGAAAGTACTTGAAAGGTAAGAGAAAAGGATTTTTATTTCCTTTGAGATTCCTCTTGTTTGCTCGGAATGAAAAACCCAGGCAATTTTTCTCTGACATCCCAGTGCAGATGCCCTCCAAGGCTTTGAAAGCCTTATACAAACATCAATAATCCTGTATTATGGGCATGTATTATTATTGCAAAATGTATAGCGGTATTTAATGTCACTCCATTTTGAAGGACTTAAGCTTTCCCAGGTTGTCGCCTCCAACCACATGGAACCACGTATCTGCTAAAGTAAATGAGAGTTTTGCTGTCGGATTTAATGGAGATGGGGTTTAACCTAGAAAGTAATTATTTTAGAATGCTTGTTCCTAGTAATTTCCATTTTAGGCTCTGGTTTCTGTGTGACAGTAGTTGTTTTAAAAGCCCTTTCTTTTGTCATGAGATCATGCTGGAATTTGATCACATGTACATGTTAATATTGCAGTAAACATTCTCAGTAATTGTTCAGTGTTTTCTCATCCAAAAGCTCTCTTCTGCCTCTTGCACACCTCTTCAGATTCAGTGATGGAAGCTGGTATAAGTTCTTTACCACATAAAATGAAATAAATCACTCTTTCCACCATAAAAGTACTTTATTGATTGTACTTTATAATAAAAATGTCATATGTTGGATAAGTAAAATTGATCAAATGTGAGAGTTACATAATTTTTGAGCTGTGCAGGCAGCAAAACAATGATTTGTTTCAGGAAAGACTGACTTAATCTGGAAGCTAATGATTTAACAGAAGGGAGTTAGGTCATTTGTTACAAAATGCATGTTTATACTAACTCGTACTTTCTAATGAGTACGAAAGCTTCGAAAGCAATCTCTTATTTGTGTGTAAACAGTTAATACACCTTGCTTATCAGACATTGCAGAAGAATTAGCATGAAAGAAAAAGTACATATAAGGATGAATCTAGAAACTCATTATCTACCTGGCTGATTATAATTATGTTTTTCTATTCAGTATTTCAAATCACACCAAACTTCTGTAGTGTTAGGTAAAGTTCATTCAGTCTGGAAGTAAAGAGAAGGTAGATACTTGCAAAAGAAACAAGCTTGCTAAAGTAACGGTTGCACTTTTTTATTGGCAGTCATTGGTTGCGTTGATTACAACCATTAACTGCACAAAGACTGCAGAATATTGAGAACAGAATGCTGGTGAGTTTATCACAGCAGCTAGCATCGAATGATTACTGTGACCAATCCCAGAGAAATCTGATGCAGAGCTTTCTAAAGCGGATGAGGTTTGGAACAGTAGAATAGTTTCACCGCAGGAAATACAGACAAATAATCCTACAGTTAAAGGAAATTATACTTATGGAAAGTCTGTAAAATTAGTAGCTTGTCTCAGATTAATGCTTTGCTGAGGAAAAGTACGTAAAGCAGAAGGAAAATGGGCTAGACTTCTTAGCATCTGAGTAGTAGTATCATCATCATTTTGTGCATGTTTTGACCCTCCCTTTACTTTTGCCAGACTGCCAAAAAAAAATAGTAGCCCCAATGGCTGAGTTCTGCTCTTTGGTGTTACTGACCTGGTTTGTTCTTTATTTCTAAGAGTGTTGCAAGATGTAATGACCATGACCATGACCATATCCCAGCTTACTTGGAGATGAGCTGGTTGATCAAGTTCTGTGCTGCTGCTTCTGCACCTCAGAACACAGCTTTGCCATGTGCCCCTGCAGGCACATTTGCTTCTCTCTACAGGCTGCTTTTGTAACATGCTTCCCTGCTCCCACATTTTCCTTTCCATGCTTTAAACAGTGTGGCATTGTACAGCCAACATCCATTTGAGGGCAGAGCGCAGGATGAATATCGATCACTGGTAATGCTTGTGTCTCCTGAGCCTCAATGCTACCTTCCTAGTGTGGGTCAGACAAATCTGTTGCTTCTCTTCTTGAGAGTTACTGAAGCAAGTGTTGGCTCTTTGGATATCAGCAACACTTTTGTGAACTTGCTAAGGATGTTCTGACATGTCTTCTAATATTTGTTGCTCAATTTGTGTTCCTCAAGAAACCTCCTCTGGCATTAGGATGGTTAAATGTGCCAGTTTTCCAACTTGGCAGTTAAGGAGAGCTGTGAGGGACTAGAGACTGCCAAGATGCTGAGGGAACAGGAGCACCTCTCTTACGAGGAAAGGCTGAGAGCCCTGGGGCTGTTTAGCCTGGAGAAGAGAAGACTGAGAGGAGATCTTATCAATATCTAAAGGTTGGGGGGCAAGAGGATGGGGCCAGGCTCTTGTCAGTGGTGTCCAGTGATAGAACAAGGGGCAATGGGCACAAACTGGAACCCAGGAGGTTCCATTTGAACAGGAGGAGAAATTTCTTTGCTGTGAGAGTGGGAGAGCCTGGCCCAGGCTGCCCAGAGAGGTTGTGGAGTCTCCTTCTCTGGAGAGATTCCAATCCCACCTAGACAAGATGCTGGGCACTGTGCTCTGGGTGACCCTGTTTTAGCAGGGGGTTGGATGAGATGATGTCCAGAGGTCCCTTCCAACCCATACCATTCTGTGATTCTGTGAAACTGCCAGCTCTCATGTCTGTATCACTGTGGTACAACTTGGTGGCTTCTGTTCTAGCCCTAGCATGCAAAATGCTGTGCTCAAAAAATTGCACAATGTACTCTCCTGTGGTGCTTAGAAAGCTCAGGTCTCAGCCCATAGCTCCTTTTGCTGCATCTCCTTTTTTTTTTTTTTTTTTCTGGCTGTTTTTCTTCAACTTTAATGTGTGTTGCTTCTAGTGTTGTGTTGTAGAACTCTTGCTGCTTGTACATGTACCTATGTGCCTATGTTCCACACTGCCCCATTTCTCAGTCTTTGGTATTGTAATTCTCTCTTCCTTTTCTGCAACTCTGGAGCTGTTCTAGACCTGCAATTCCCTTTTCCTGTGGCAACAAGTTTCCCTTTCTCTCCTCAATCCCATGTCCACGTTGCCTGGGTAGCACCTTGCTAAATACCTACATCCAAGTCTGTATCAGCTCTTGCCTTGATTTGAAGCAGCATCCAGTCATAGAATCATAGAATTGTTTTGGTTGGAAAAGACCTTTAAGATCATCAAGTTCAACCACTAACCCAGCATTGCCAGGTCACCACTAAACCATGTCCCTCAGCACCACATCTCCACGGCTTTGAAACCCCTCCAGGGATGGGGACTCCACAGATGCCCTGCGCAACCTGTTCCAGGGCTTGATCACCCTTTCAGGGAAGACATTTTTCTTAACATCCAACTTAAACCGCCCCTGGCACAACCTGAGGCCATTTCCTCTTGTCCTACCCCTTTTTACTTGGGAGAAGAGGTTTACCACCCCCCGGCTCCAACCTCCTTTAAGGGAGTTGTCAAGAGTGAGAAGGTCTCCTCTGAGCCTCCTTTTCTCCAGGCTCAACAACCCCAGGTCCCTCAGCCACTCATCACAAGACTTATGCTTCCCCAGCTTTGTTGCCCTTCTCTGGACACGCTCCAGCCCCTCAATGTCCTTCTTGGAGTGAGGGGCCCCTAACATCTCCTGTGGCTGACTAGGTGCTAGCAGAAGATAATACTGGCCCCAAATCTTCAATCACTGCCCTGTAGGATGGAAAAAGACTTACAGGGTTAGGTCATTGGAGTCTTTCACATAAATACTGTAGGTTCTCTCCATCTTTGATCATCCCGTGCTTTCCCCTGCAAAGGCTGCAAAGAGATGAGCAGGGTTTTTTCTATCCCTTTCCTTAGGAGAATCTTCTGTGCCTCGTACATCTGACTGTTAGACATTCTTTCCTGAATTAGTGCTTTCCCAAATCTGCTATTATTGCCAGTTATATGTATGACATGATAGTCTCCATGAAGAATCAGTTAAACCCACTCTTTTTAACAGCAGGGGAAAATATCTTTATTTCATGATGAGGAAACCAAAAAAAGCCATCCTCTTTCATTATACTTGACAGAAATGCTTATGTTCAGGGGTTTTTCCTCCTGAGGGATCTCTAAACCCAGGAAAATCTGAGATCAATTTGTGGTTCCCATGAAGCCTAGATTAGTAATGACATCATGTTACAACCCAGAATGCTATTCAGCACTTGATGCTGATCAAAGGGATTTTGTGCAATTTTATCTGTCTTTTTTGAGCCAATGGGGTGGTTTGGGGGACTCATCTCCAGGGATTTGGACGACCCCACAAAACAAAGTTTTTGCTGTTTCCTGCAATGGACTGTGATGAGAATGTGTAGAATTTAGATGTTAAATTTGTTCAGAGCTTCAAAGCAAACTCTTATTACTTGATTTGTTTCAGAAGCCTGCATGGTAGAAGAAGAAAGTTATGGTTAGTTTCTGTGACTCTTTGAGGAAGGGGAGTCTTGGGGAACAGAAAAGCAGCTGGGTTGGGTTGGGAAAGCTGCGTCTTTGGTCACAAACAGGTATCTTCAAAACCTCAGAATACAGAGTGGGAATGCAGACCAGCATACCTTTCCCTGCTTCATTTCTCTTAAGTTAAATGCAGAGAAGTGCTGGATGGAGGGGAAAAAACCTAACCAAACAAATTGTTACTTGGGAATAAGCAGCAGAGATAATTCCTCTATTTTATTTTATTCATATAAGGTAAAGAATTGTAGACTGAATCTTGAAATGCATACCCTGTTTTGGTTATGTCCATGATGATTTTTCATGAAGAGAGATGGAATAATAGAATTGCTCTGATTGGAAGAGAGTTTCAGGATTATGAAGTCCAACCATTAACCCAGCACTGCCAGGGCACCACTAAACCATGTCCCTCAGCACCACATCTACATGACTTTGAAACCCCTCCAGGGATGGGGACTCCACCGCTGCTCTGGGCAGCCTGGGCCAGGCCTTGACAGTCCTTTCAGGGAAGAAATTGTTCCTCGTGTCCAACCTAAACATCCTCTGGCCCAACTTGAAGCTGTTTTCTCTTGTCCTTTCACTTGTCACTTGGGAGAAGAGACCAAACCCCACCTGGCTCCAGCCTCCTTTCAGGAACTTGTCAAGAGCAAGGAGATCTCCCCTAAGCCTTCTTTTCTCCAGGCTCAAGAACGCCAGGTCTGTCAGCTGCTCCTTGCAAGACTTGTGAGGCTATCACAAGTAAACTGAAGGATGTGATTGGGAAAAGCCAATATGGATTCATCAGGGGCAAAACGTGCTTAACAAGCCTGATCGCGTTCTACAACAAGGTGACCCTCTTGGTCGACTCAGGGCGAGTGGTGGACGTAGTCTACCTGAACTTCTTCAAGGCTTTCGACATGGTCCCCCACAGCCTCCTCCTTGAAAAACTAGCGTGTTNGGGGTGGTCAACCCTCCAGAGGAGAGAGCCACCCTCCAGGAAGATGTGGACAGGCTGGAGGAGTGGGCTAGCAGAAACCTTATGAAGTTCAATGGGGATAAGGGCAGGGTCTTGCACCTGGGACCACATAACCAAGGAATGCAGCTCCAACTGGATCCACCTGGCTGGAGAGCAGCCCTGTGCAGAGGGACCTGGGGGTCTTGGTGGACAGCAGGATCAACATGAGCAATCAGTGCGCTGCAGCTGCAAAGCAGGCCGGCAGGATGCTGGGTTGCACTAAGAGGGGCATCACCAGCAGTGATAAAGTCATTCTCCCACTTTACTCAGCACTGGTCAGGCCACACCTTGAGTACTGTGTTCAGTTTTGGTCTCCCCTATACAAGTAAGGTGTGGACAAGCTGGAGAGGGTCCACAGAAGGGCCACAAGGATGGTCAGGGGACTGGAAGACCTACTGTATGAAGAAAGGCTGAGAAATCTGGGCTTGTTCAGCCTTGAGAAGAGAAGGTTTAGGGGAGACCTTATTACCATGTGCCAGTACTTGAAGGGTGGCTACCAAGAGGAAGGGGAGACCCTTTTTACAAGGAGTCACGTGGAAAAAACAAGGGGGAATGGCTGCAAGCTGCTCCTGGGGAGATTCCGATGGGAGTCTAGAGGAAGGTTCTTCACAATGAGAACAATTAAACATTGAAATAGTCTCCTAAGGGAAGTGGTGGATTCCCCTACATTGAACAGTTTTAAGACTCAGCTCAACAGGGTGCTGGGCCATTTCACATAAACTATATATACATATATTTTATTTTTCCTTGAAAGGTTGGACCAAATGATCCCTGCGTTCCCTTCCAACCTGGCATTCTATGATTCTATGATTATGCAATTTTTAATCTCAGCATTGGCAAGGTTTATTTAGAAGCTACTAGAGCAAATCTGTTAACACACAAAGTGAGGGGATGTGTTGTAAACCCGTTTGTTTCCCTGTACTTTCATGTCAAAAAATATTCCTTCATTCCCACCCTGCATAAATAAAGAGGAAGAGCTTGTTTTCAGGCTGAGTAAGTCTCCAAACTAAGACTTTAAGATAAACAAAATATTACTGTTTAACTGCATTGACATTTAGAGGCCAAAAGTCCTTAAGAGGAAAAAAAACCCTGTTTGCTCTAAAAGTTTTGTGCTGCCACTCAAGCAAGAATTTTAAGAAACAAATACCTCATAAACAAGAATAACAGGAAGGAAGAAACTCATCAAACATGGATGGAAGAATAAAATGTGAAGTTAGAAATCTAAATTTATCCGTTGGCTTATTGAACGTTACAAATGAAATTTTGGCATTAATGGTAGATGTCAATCTGCACAGGAGGTGATAGAGACTTGGCTAAATACTTAGAATTTCATATCACAGGCTGCAAATAGAAAATGCCACCATATGCAACTTAATAAGCAGTCATGTTATTCACTGAACAAGCAGAAGAAAAAATCTTCTTTAAGTGCTAAATGAGGTAATGCGGTAACTAGAAGGCATTTGGCCAGTATGTATCCATAGTAACAGCACATCTGAACTCAGATAATAGTGCTGCCCCAGATATCACTCTCAGAAGTCACAGAGGACAGGTGGGAATTGTGCTCTAGACCCTTCCCCAGCTTCGTTGCCCTTCTCTGGATCTGCTCCAGCCCCTCAATGTCCTTCTTGGAGTGAGGGGCCCAAAACTGAACCCAGATTTTGAGGTGCAGCCTTCCTAGTGCCGAGTACAGGGGGACGATCCCTGCCCTACTCCTGCTGGTCACACTAGTGCTGATACGACCCAGGATGCTGGTGGCCTTCTTGGCCACCTGGGCACATGCTGGCTCACCTTCAGCCAGCTGTCAACCAACACCCCCAGGTCCTATTCTGCTGGGCAGCTTCCAGGTGCTCTTCCCCAAGCCTGTAGACGCACTAGGATGTCCTGCAGTATCGGTACAGGCAGGTATAATAATGCATTTCCAGTGGTGGTGGTTTTTTTGTTTGTTTTTTGGTTACCAAAGCCTCATGTTTTTGAGCATGAAGGACAGCTTCCTGTAGCTGTGTTGCCAATGATAGGGCGTGAATCTAATGGTAAGGATATTTCCAAAGTTTTGGCAGACATTTGAGAGATGGATAATTGAGTCACAGCAAAATAATCTTGAAATCCCTCAAGTGAATCCAGTGTTCAGGCACACAAAATGCCAATGCATTGGTTTCAAATGGAGGAAATGGTTTCATTCTCCCCAATCCAGATAACAGGCTATGAAGGGAATGGGTTTAATTTTATGTATCGTTTGAGTCCAATGGTGAAAACCTAGAAATTTGAATCTAAAGGGACTTTTGGAAGTGGTGGACTGAATTGGGAATCATCAACATGAGCCCTTGAAACTGAAGACAGCTGGATCAGCTGTCAGGACAGTTGTACCCAAAGTGTTGTTGGTTGCATCTCACAAAACCCTTATGTGTGAAGCCTGGTGAGGATCTGAGTCCTGCCTTTACAGAGCAGGTGTCCTCAGCTCCCCTCCTCTGTCTCCAGCAGGCAGAGATGGGGACTCTAAGGCCAGGGCTGACTCTTGGCCAGGTCAGCATGTGGGGAGCACTTAAAGAACCGTGGGATGTGAGTGATGGGAAAAGGAAAGGGATGTTGAAGAGCATGCTGCAGAAGGGTGCGAGTTGTTTTCCAGCTGTATGCAGACATGTCTAGTCTATTCCAGTGGCACTGGTTCTGCGGTCCACTTCTCTTACCTGATGTCCCTCCTTGAACAAGCATTCTACACTTACAGTCCCTATAGAAACTGACTCTTGGCATCCCCTTCCACACCTTCCTGAAAACATTTCCACCCATGCTTTCCCAGCTGTCATGGGAAAGATACCTTGTGTCGTGACACATGTAAAGTGAGCAAAACTGTCTCCGGAACTTCTTGTACCTAAAGACCTGTGTCAGCTCTCTGAATTTTTCATGCACGCAGCATCGGCGCAGTTATCACACTGAAAACCATGCAAGCTGCTGGAGATGGCCATGGCCAAAAAAAGATCAGTAATCCAGATCACAGCTGGGACACCAATACCGTGTCTGTTGTAACTGCAGGAGAGTGAGAGGTAGTATGGCAAAATTAATGATTGTGGTGGACCATGATACTCAGTCTTGTTTGAAAGTTGCAAACTTAATGCTCCTAGTTGTGGGGGGTTCTAGAGGCTCTTTTCTGTCTAATTCATCCAGTGTGACTCTTTTCCAGGTACTTACCAACCTAGTACTGAATCAGGGCAAAAAAAATCATTTGTCTTTTAGGAAGTCATGAAAACCAGCTTTATGATCACACTTCTTACTTTTTTTCTTTTTCTTCTTGAAAGCAGCTGTGCTGTTCAAGGGGTGAGTGCTTCCTCTGAAAACCTGCCAGATGGATTTCCAGAGCTGGCTGGCCTTCCCACTGGGGATATTGCTGTGCTGTGCTCTTCAGACATCTGCTCTTCAACAGCCTGCACCTCACAACTGCACCAGCGATGGTCAAAGAATATCCTTCAGCCAGTCCTACAATGTTGATGTGCCCACGTCCTCCCAGATTGAGGTGGAAGCAGATCCATTACAGCATGAAGACAACAGTGGGGTGCACCTAGATCCTGGGGAGGCCGAGGAGAACAAAGAGCAGAATATAATCTTTAGGCACAACATCCGTGTGCATGCACCCAAAGGGGACTGTGAAACTCTGACCCACATTAAGGGTCTGCTTGACAGGATGGAGAAGCTTGAGAAAGAAGTGGCAGAGCTGAGAGAAGTTTGCAGCCCTCAGAAGTGCTGTGGGGGAAGCCAAGGTAAGTAACAATTGCAGTATCTGTTCTTACATCCCAGATACAGCCTATTTACTGCCAACATTTGGGGACTGGAATCCATTTGTCAAGGTTGTAGGGGTTCTCCATGAGCTAAATGCTTGGGTCCTAGAGATGGGATGGTGCTCTGGTTTCTGTGATATGAAAGGCAATCTGAAGGTTCCAAAATGCGGTAGTACATACCATCTTTGGAAGCAGCACATTGAAAATTTCCCCAGGCATATCCCAGAAGTGGAAGGGAACAAGTTCCTGAGTTTCACATAAGTGGGAGGATTCAACAGGGGAATTTCTGGAGGACAGGAGGGTAGAAGATGAGGGAGACACTTTCTGTTGCCATCTTTTCCTTTCTCATTTTTTTCCCTCCAGAATTTTCCAGTTGTTGAGAATTTGTCTTTTTATCTCCTCCTTGATAACTGACTAAAAGAAGAACAAAGTCTATGATGCTGATGTTTCGCAGTGGCCGCTGGCTCTGCCTGTGAAGCAGTGCCTTAGAAGCACTGCATTGCTTCTAAGAAAAGATTTAACACACTGATGTTGTTTGGGGAAAGGAGACAGGGAGAAGTGTTAAGTCTTTTCTTACATGAAAAATACAGGTATATAGCAGATGAGAATAATATGCTCTCCATCTTTGGAATAACTGTGGTGACAGATGGTGAGCTTTAACCAGGAAGATTCAGGTTAGAGGCTGTGAAGCTCTGGAGCCAGCTCTGGAGCCCCCAGCACCTGAAGGACATGGACCTGTTGGAGTAGCTCCAGAGGAGGCCACAAAGATGATCAGAGGGCTGGAACTCCTCTGCTGTGAGGACAGGCTGAGAGAGTTGGGCTTGTTCAGCCTGGAGAAGAGAAGGTTCTGGGGAGACCTTCTTGTGGCCTTTCAGTACTTAAAGGGGGCCTGTCAGAAAGGTGGGAACAGACATTTTAGCAGGGCCTGTTGCGACAGAACAGGGGGTAATGGCTTTAAGCTTGAAGAGGGGAGATTTAGATTAGAAATCAGGAAGAAGTTCTTCACTCTGAGGGTGGTGAGACACTGGCACAGGTTGCCCTGGGAAGTTGTGGCTGCTCCATCACTGAATGTGTTCAAGGCCAGGTTGGATGGGGCTTTGAGCAACCTGGTCTAGTGGGAGGTGTTCTCACCCATGGCAGGGGGTTGGAACTAGATGATCTTTAAGGTCCCATCCAACTCTAACCATTCTTTGATTCTATGAAAAGTTTTCAAATTGATTCCCTGGGGTGATCATGGAATCTACATTCCTGCCAACTACAGACAAGTATATTGGGAAGGGCAAAGGTGGAGCTGATCCCTCCTTGGACCTGGGGCGGATGGACAAGGTGTTGTCTTCAGGTCTTTTTTTCAGCGCCTATTTTCCAGTGCTATTTATACTTTCCCTTTAATGACCTTGAACACACCTTTGCACTACCCGTCCATTGCTACATTCCTAACTTTTGTTTTTATATTTATTTTCTCTCATCTGCATGTCAAACACTTGCTGTTGTGCATCCTGGCGCTGCTCTGGCCAGGTGTCTTGCATTGCAGCGGCCATGGGACTTTCCTCGTTGAGACTTGCGGCTGTAAGTGTGCTGAGGGCTGGGAGGGCAGTGACTGCTCCCGCCCCACCTGCCCCAGCCACTGCAGCAGCCACGGGCGCTGTGACGGGGGGAAGTGCATCTGTGATGAGCCCTACTTTGGAGAGGATTGCAGCCAGCAGCTCTGCCCAGAGAACTGCAGCGGCAACGGGGTCTGTGACACAGCCAAAGGGGTCTGCCAGTGCTACGAGGAGTTCATCGGAGAGGACTGCAACGAGAAACGATGTCCTGGGGACTGCAGCGGCAATGGGTTCTGTGACACAGGAGAGTGCTACTGCCACGATGGCTTCTTTGGCCTTGACTGCTCCCAGGGTAAGACAGCCTGTGAGTTATTTATCCCTTCTTTCTTTCAATCTGAGTTTCCCTCTTGACCTCCTATAAACATTTGGTTAATCCTGTATGTAAGCCAGTCCTAGGGTCACCATGTTTCTCTCAGAGTTCCTGCTGGTCTAGGGGTTGCTGACTTGTCGTTCTCTTCAAGAACTGCCCGGAAAACCTTTCTGAATTGGGGAAAGGTGGAAATTCATTTAAAGGTAGTGCTAGCACAAGCCTATGTGCAGCAGCTGAAGGAGAGAGCAAAACTGAGTGTGGAGCCTGTAATGAAAGAGGGAGCCAGAGTCTGTTTCTTGACAAACAAATGAGACAATAGGTGGTAAAATAACATTTGCTGCAGTGTGCACTGCTTGCTGATAAGGTAGTTGATTTGATAAAACCTGTGAGACAAAGGATGCAAAGGATGCATAAATCCCTTTGAAGTGATGTCTTTGGCAAACTCTCCTTTATCCTGCCTTGTTACAAGGCAGTAGGATTTGCCTGAGAAGACCTGACTGAGATGACCTTCTGGTGTGTGTCCAGCAGCTTCTGCTCGATTCTGAAAAACTCATTATCTTCCTAGAACCACAGGTTGATACTCCAGGCTTCAGTGCTCAGCCTTTTACCCTGGAAGCTGCTTTTCCTTCTCAGCATGTCACTGCCTGGCCTAATCTTTTGCAGCTCCTCATGAAGGAGAAGTAGGTGACAGCCACACACGGAGCACCAGATATTGCTCAGTAAGGGTATGCGGTGACCTTACTCACAGGTCTTTTCTGCTCTGGATCATCCCTCTCCTCTCAGGCTTGATCTGTCTGCTTTGGGACTCGCCTTTTATTTAAAAGAGCACTATACCTCTCCTGCTTAAAGGCTTCAAGTCCAAAGACAAATGGTTCCTATCTCAGCATCAGTAGCCACACACTTCTCTCCCATCGATGTCCACTTGCCTTTTCTGTTCCAGTTTGGCTTAGATTTCTGCATCCTGGGAGATTTTCACTGAGCACTGCTTTTATTTATTTATCATTATTATTACATTCTTTTTCGTGTGTGCCTCAGATCATGAGATGACATATTTTATTGTATTTCACCATGGTAACTGGAATGTCTGAACATGTAGAAGTTACTGTCAAGCACGCAACAGTATCATTAATGTCTTGCAATTCCTTCTGAAGGAGAAATGGAGGACAAGGGCACATTGAACAGCAGGTAATGGCCTCTGCTCTCTCTGGACTTCATTTACTGCTCCCCCCCACCCCCACAGCACTGTGGGATATCTGAAGATGAATAAACCAGCAGTTCAAAACAAGGGTATCCACAAACCCAACTTTTTGGTATCTCAACACAACATTAGTTTAACCAGGAAGTCTTTGCGTTGATGCTGTAATTGGGAAATTGGAACAGAAAATAAAGAGGGACTCTGCTGTTCCCAGGGGAGCCAGGTTTCCCAACTAACCCCTGTGTGAGCTCAGCCCAGCACTGGATCTATAGCTATGCTGCTTGATTCCTGCTTGAGGAAGAAGGAGAGAAGGATGAAGGAGGAGAAGCTGCCTGATGGAGAAGGATTGATGACAGCAAGCAGAACAATACAAGATCGACTCTGGCACAGCCCACGACCACCCATCCTCCTAATTCACCTCAGCACTTAGTGCTGTGCTTGGGATGAACCCTTCAGGATAGGAGGTCCTCTGCTGTGGAGAGCAAAAGGAGGAGGTTTTCAAGGGTTACCAAGCACAGGCAGTGCTGATTTTTGTCAAGTCCTGAAGCTCTTGGGTTTGTCACGTTGGCTGGAGAAGATGGATTTGATGCATCACAGGGCAAAGCAAAAAAACACATTGCAAAAATGGATTCCCCCAGGCTAGAGAGTCATTGCCAAAAACATCTCATCAAAATGTCCTGCTCAGACATTGTCCTAAACAGATGATCCTTGCTTCTTACCCCACATCTCGCCACTTCAGAGAGACAGATACAATCCTCCTCTGAACTATGCTTAGACAAGGAGAAACCACACCATATGTATTTAGGTTCTTTATTATTTTACTGCAAAGTAGGATTATCCAAATCCAGCTTCTCTATCACAAGGAGAGGCAGGATGAGTGCTCTCATGTTCTGTACAGTTTTCATCAAAAGCAATGGCATGCACATATTGAGGGTGGAATTTGGTGAGAGCTGTGAATTACACAAGGGAATGAATGTTGCCTTTCAAGTGAGAAGAATCTCATGATGTTATCTGACCTGATGTTGCTGACATGTGCCTTTTTTACAGGCACGTGCTCTATTTTTTGCTATTGGTTAGTGCCTTGCTGATGAAATACAGCTGGTAGACGGTTTGATCAGTTTATGATGTGCTTGCTTGTAACTAAAATCAGGTTAAAAAGCTTTCTGACAGATGCTCTACATTGACTGCATTCAAGGACTGCTTCAAGACACCGAGGAGCTGTCTGTCTTGTAGCAAAACGGTTAAGGCACTCTTGATGTCCTGAAATTTATTATGTGCGCTGAATTTGCCTAGGTCTCCTGCAGTCACCAAGTGTAAGTTTCCATTCTTTATAAAAGCTCAGTTTTCTACCTCTGCCGTGGAGAAGCTGCATTCCCCAGTTTGGGGGACCAGTTGATGTTTTGAAATAACTCTGACAGTGATAAAGAAAGAAGGTTTTGGCTTGTCTTTCTCTTCCTAGAAGCATTTGAAGGGACAGCTTTATGAGAGGGTTTTCCTCATGCCAGTGTGGGTTTAGAAGCTGGAAAGAGTCATCTAGGAAATTGTTGTATTTGTTAATGACTGCAGTATTCATTTTATTTAATGATGTGCTGTCGAAATTGACAATTCCAAGATGACTACAGACTTGGAGTTCCAGTTCTGTATTCACTCTGTATGCAAAATAGGTTTGAAGAAATGTCTTGCTTGGTGATATGACAAGACATCATCCTCATTGCAATGTTTTCTGTTGTTTCTTTTCTAGTGCTTGCTCCTCAGAACCTGTTGCTGCTGAACTCCACGGAAAACTCACTGGCTATCAGCTGGGATTCAATGATTGATGTGGATAATTATCTCATTAGCTATCATCCAGTAGGGTATGAGACGTTGGTGAAACAAGTCCGTGTGCCCAAAGAGCAGTTCAGCTATGAGATTATGGGTCTGTTCCCCAGCACCGCATACAATATCACGCTTCATCATGTGAAGAAGGGGATTGCCAGTGAGCCCAAGTATCTAGAAGCACGTACAGGTAAGGGCAGGCAGTATTTTTCTTCAGAGTCAGAGGCTGTAGATCTTTAAAGTGGGATTAAAACAAGTGGAGAGAATTGTTTGACTTTGCAGATTTGTAACATCCTGTCTTAGGGCTGGAGAGCACGTTCTCTTCCCAACCTCAGTTGCAGTTTTCTGTCATTGTCTCTTCTCAGGACTGAATGAGCCTGATGCTACTGAGGTTAGGAGGCAGAGTGTGGAAAGACTTCATATTTGAAGCAGTCTCTTGAGAACTGGAATACCATTTTGTTAGAAGCTGATATTATGCTGTGTGCTTGCACTTGGCAAAAAATAGGGACAAGTTTGGTTATTTTGACATTTTTCTTACTTCCAGCACAACAGGTGGGAGCTGAGAGCCAGAAAACTCTTAAGATGGAGTGTTACCATGAATACAAGCCTGTTGAAATAGCGATTGTGCTGTACTTGCTTAACTCTTCAGTTTGGCTGAGGAAAATGTCTCAGGTCTCAGAGCAGGCAGGGAAGAACACTGTTTAGCGACTTCCTATCTTATATTTACCTTTTTTGTGTTGATGCTGCTTCCTCACGACCCTCTGCTGTCCTTCCCAGCCCTGTCTGCACTCAGTGCCATCTGGGTGACAGAGGAGATGGAACACTCCCTCGAAGTGGAGTGGGAGAACCCACCGACAGATGTGGATTATTACAAACTGAAGTTCACATCCCTGGTGGAGATGGATGAGAAGCAGGCCATAGTGCCCAAAAGCAATGACCCTAAGAGCAGATACATCATGACTGGTGAGTATTCCAAATTGGGCAGGGAGAAGTGGCAGGAGCGATTGACAGTCAGGCCATAGTCCTGAGATGATTCTTCTCTCATGTGTGGATGGCCGGTTTTTCTTTACCTCATGCTTACCATAGGCCAGGGTGAGATCCATTGGGATTCCTCTATTCCATAATAATGGGTGTCTCCACAGGGAGAAAGGTTCTATGTGGAGAGCAAGTTTCAAGGCGTATTCATTCAGCTTTAATTGTCCATGTTAGGAAGAAAGTATATTCTTCTGTTTCAGAGCTGGTAACACTGATGTTCTGGAAATCCACATTTGCTACAGTCAATGTATGTCCTAAGGGCAAGCCTGGACCCAAAGTGCTATCAAGGCATTCTAAAGACAAAAGGAAGTTAGACAGAAATCTAAACGTAAAGTTCTTCTCTGCTACAAACCTAGAACTGGATCCACTAAACAAAATTGCTTTCTTTAAGAAAAATTACTGTCTTCCCTAATTGTTGGTAATGTTCCCTTTTGCTCTTTGTAGGCCTGAAACCTGGCACAGACTACGAGGTCACTGTCATACCCGTGAAAGATGATAAAGAGGGGAAACCATCCTCAGTGAGTGGTAGGACCGGTATGTGGGATGTTTTTTATGATAGTGATGCTACTACAGGGTTTGGGGACAGATCTGTCAAGATCATAGCACAGAAGGTGCACAGTTGGCTGCTGCTTCATGCATGACCTGCAGCCAAGTCTGCTTATATCTTGTTTAAGCTTGTCTACACTGGGTATTAAACAGTAAACCTACCCCTAGATCAGTCTTGAGCCTTGGTTTTTAAACCTACAGTAACTTCACCTAAGCTTAACTTGACTAATGACACAGGATAAAGGTAGTAAGCTGGCTTCTGTCTGTAATAACAACCCTCAGATGCGCTAGGTCCAGCAGTAACTCTAAGTTCATGGCTTCCCTAACTAGATCACTGACACAATGACCTCACTTAAACGTAGCGCACATGATTTATAGGCTGGGTATGGCCCTTTCTCATGGATCCTCTGGGCAGCTGCCGCTGACCACCTCGCAGCTATTATCTGCTCCTCATTTGTGTGGTCTCTGAGCCCAGGAACAATAAGGAGGAGGACGAGTTCTTCCTTCCTGCGTTGCCTGGCTCCAGCACTGTTTTTCTGTTCGCCCAACTGAACAGAACAGTTTGGCAGAGGAGCACATTAGCATACCATTTCCAGGCCTGCATTTCCACTGGGGGCTGTAGTCCCAGCCCACTCTGTGGTCGTATACACCTTCCCCATGGAGGTGTCCAGTGGGCTGCATGGTGGCACAGCCCTGGCAGTCCTGTAGTAACTTGAGTTTTCCCCTCTTACCTCTGAAATGACAGAAGGGGCTTCAGCTACTTTCTGTCCCTTAGAGGTTGAAGCTATGGACTGCTTCATCTTGTAACAGAGCCCAAATCAGAGGTAGTCCTCTCCTACATGGGAAGAGCACAGAAGCATCTGGAAGCTGACATCTTCTCTGACTGTGTGCTCAGTACAGCTCAGAAAGCCTGACAGGTTGTACTGTTACTTGTCTTACTCTTCCTGTAACTGGCAGCCTAACTATTCCAGAGCTGAATGTTAAAGCAGATCTGGAAACCCCGTTGGTTCGCTGATGCTTCAAGCTCTTAAAACAAAGCAAAACAAACAACAAAAAAGGCAGACTATTTTTGAGCTATTATATTGCAAAAGAGAGCTTGAAGAATTTTAAACTCTCATTCTACCTGTAAGATTATGGAAACTTTTAAATTCAGCTCTCTTACAAAAGGGTGGGTGTGCTGCATCCAGAGACTGAAAAATCCCAAATCAGGCTTGATATTCCTGAGGTTGTCTTGTAAATTATGCCATTAAAAGAAAATTGGTTTAAAACAAGACTTGCAACCTCCACACTGCCATTGTAAGGCTGCTCTTCTTTCCTGTGCCAATTATGATTATTCAGAACACCCTTGGCTTCTGTTTTCAAGCTGTTCTTCACAGACATGGGGGCTGCAAAACTTCTTAAAAAGAGGGGAAAAAAATCCACAATGACTAATCCTGCTCATATTCTTATGTAACCCCTGGAACTTAGGAACTGCCATTAAGACAAATACCAGCTATTGCAAGAGCTACCACTAAACTCTGATTCATCATCTAAAATAGCAGGAGCCCTGGGGGTGTCTGAGAGACAGGTCTGCAGGGTGGGCAGAAGGGGAGGAGCACCAAATGGCTGACACCAGAGGCAGAGGGAGGATGGGGCCAAAGCAGCAAGATAAAAATGAAGGAAATGTGCACATATTCTGACAGGTATTGTAGTGGTTTAGTTTAACTGGAGTTTCCTAATCCTGCACTTTGAAACTTTCTTTCAGGAGTTGATAGCCCAACCAATGTGGTGACTGAGCAAGTGACAGAAGATACAGTCACTGTCTCGTGGAATAAAGTTGAGGCTCCCATAGACAGGTACATGGTGAGATACACCTCAGCTGATGGGGACACCAAGGAAACAGAGGTGGGGAGTGAAAATGATATCATCAGCATACAGGATCTGAAGCCAGGCATGGACTATATCATCCACATCTGGGCAGAGAAGGGGCCCCTGAGGAGCAAGAAGGCAAGCATCAGAGCTGTGACAGGTACATTGTAGCAGCAGCAGCAGCGGAAGGAGCTGAGTTTGAATTTGCAGCTCCATCAATTTCACTTGTTTTAGTAAAGCTTCTCCTACTTTGCAGAGGTTTTTAGTGAGGCAAAAAACTCATGTCATTCTTACTAGTGTGGCTGAACAGGTCTCCAGCTCAGCTTGAAGACTCTGTTTTGACCCCTGTTGTGGACAGGCCCTATGGCAAGACACCAGTTACTGTTGGTACAGAGAACAGTGTAACATGGCCAAAACTAAAGCCTCACAACGAAGATGTAATTCTTGCCTTGCCTTTAAAATGCCATAAACCACCTCCAGGCTTTTCTGTGGGTGACTGTTGTGGCCTTCCCCAGCAGGACAGGGAGTTCCTAGACATTTTGCACAGATGGACAGAGTAAGAGTTGGACCTGATGATCTCAAAGGTCTTTCCAACCTAAATAATTCTATGATATACATTAGACTAGACACAACAAGAACTGCCTCGGGGAATTTGTATGACTGTCTGAAGTTCCCAACCAGAGGGGACCAGTAAGGATCAGTCAAATGCTTAATTATGAAGCTCAGTCATCTACTTTTGAGTTGGTCTGTGCTCTCAAGCCAGCCCATGTTCTCACTGATACAGGTTACTGGCTGGGAAGCTCCTGGACCACCCAGGGAGTTGAGGAGTTAAACGCACTGCATGTGTATACAGGCACAGCCCATGCCCAGCTGCAGTGCAATTATCACTCAAGAACAAGCTTCATTTTCATATCCCTTGATTTTCATATTGCACAAGAAAACGAGTCGCTTGATTTTCCTTGCCATCAGTGAGCATCTCACAGTGCTAACTAGCTGAGCTGGGGTTATTCAGCTATGTGTTTCCAGTGTGCGATGCTCTAGGGTGACACAAATGAGCCTCAGCATCTTTCATTCAAATGAGAAGTAACGTAGTTTCATCTCACAAAAGAGATGAGATTAGTACATGCAGGTGGAAAATCACAACTTTGACCATAGCTAATGTGTGGTGAATCATAGTGCAGCAAAGCTGGTGTGTGGTAAATTACAGTGTGGCTGCCAGATGGTTTTGTGTTTGTGCGCTGGAGTTTAGAGCCTGCAGCAGAATAAGAAATGCTGTTCCAATAATTTGGGAGGCATCTGCAAGTCCTTCATTGCTCAGGCTGCTAAGATGTGTTTAGCAGTTCAATGAAGAAAAAAACCAGCCTCAACCCATGCTCTGTGTAAAGGTCATGGGCTGTTGGGCTGTCCTCAAAGGGCCACATTCCTGCAGGCTGTGTTGTGACGGTGACTTAAGGCTTGTGAAATCCAGTATCATGTTTCTGTCTGTGAAAAGGGCAGAGGAATTATTGTAATAATGGGAGGGGATAGAAAATAGCTTTCTCCTAGTGAACATGGTCCTCACTAGTGGCGTTGCCTGGTTCTTCACCTTCAAACCTTTCTTCTCTTAAAAAACTGCCAGTCTAGTGTCCATGCAGTGGCCAGATGGCTGACAGAAGACACAGTCACAATCTCCTGGGATAGGGTCCGGCCTCTGATAGACAGGTATGTGATGAGATACAGAGGACATGGAGATGGGGAAGGATGAGAGCAACACTGCTCTGACTGAAGCCAAGCAAAAAGTCACTGGTCTTTGGGCAGAGAGGAGAGCCCAGCAGACATCAGAGCTGTGACAAGTAAGAAGTTTTGCTTCAGTAGGAAATAATCTTATTCTAGGAGAGCTGCATTTCAGACAGAGATTCTGAGCAGGTCGTTTGGGTTTGGGGTTAATTCCCAGAACAACCCAGGTAAGAGGCTGTGATCTTCAGAAAGCAAAAGACACCATGTTCTGCATGGACTTTCCTCCCCAACAAAGATGCTGTTGCAGCTGTGAGGAGGAGACCTAGACACCAGCTGAAATACCTCAGAATTGGGCATTTCCCATCTTTGTAGTTCAGGCCTTGGTAAGAAATAAAGGATGAGAAGTGAAAGAAATTGGCAGGGCCCTGGAGGGGAAGAAGTGTAGTCTCAGTGGGACAACCCATGTTCTTCACTCCTGACTTCCTGCAACAATCAGCAGCCCAGCTCACCCACCACAGGGGCAGAGGGCTGACTGGCCCTGCCAAGGCTCGGCCACCTTGGCACTGGCACATGAGTCTGTCAGAAATGGCAGGACATGCAAGTGGTTAGCACCCTTGTTTTATCTACCTTGTGCTTTATCCAGCAGTACACAACTGTCTGGGCCACAAATGGTGATATCCAATGGGACCAGTGTTGCTGAAGTGTCAGTTATTTACACTGTGTGATCAAAATATGGTTTGTAGCTAAAGCTAAAACTTCCATTAGATTTACCAGTTTGAGCTGGAGGAAAAAGCAAGCAAACTTTTTGACACGCAAGCCCTTTTTAGGTCTTTGGGTATAAAATCATTTCTCAAAGCTCATCTGTTTTTCCAAATGTAGTTGATAGTCTAATAAAACCTACTGCCTGTGCCTAGAAAACTTGTGGTTTTGTGCCTTCAGACCATTGTGATTATCACAGCACTACACTAAAACTTCCAATAATTCTGCCTTTTGCTTACAGCAATTGACAGCCCAACTGAGCTGTTGACTGACCAAGTGACAGAGGATGCAGTTGCTGTTTCCTGGAACAAAGTCCAGGCTCCAATAGACAGATACAGAGTGAGCTACACCTCAACTGATGGGGACACAGAGGAGAGAGAGGTGGAGAAAGACAAGAACGCCACTACCTTGGCAGGATTGAAGCCAGGCATGAAGTACATCATCTACATCTGGGCAGAAAAGGGACAACAACAGAGCGAGAGGGTCAGCACCGAGGCTGTGACAGGTGAGTGGGCAATAGATTTTAAGAGTATAAGTTACAGCCCGGCTTTGCCTAACAGTGAAGTCCATCCCAAGACAGTTTCATGGCAGAGGGAGATTCAGACTTAACAGATCAAGTCTTCAAGTTAGTGCCTCTTTCTATGAGGCCTATTCAGTATCATCACAGAGAGATTCTAATTACCTGGGTGCACTACCAATGGGCCATGTGAATACTAATAGGGATTAGGGAAAATGAAGCCTTTGCAGCCATGTCTCTTCTTTATTTGTATAGCCTAGTTTTATTTTAATTATTAATTTTTTTATCCTTCCTCATGGAACAGGGAAATGCTCAGTTCCTTTTTGCAGATGAACAAATGGAAGTGCAGAGAGATTAATGGCATGCAGGACGCCTTTTCTTGGAATAAGATAATTAATATGATTAACCCTTGTTCCTCAGTTGTCCTTACCAGGACTTTTTCCCCTCTGTGGCCAGTCCAAATTATAAAAGATGTAGTGATCTGCCCAGTGTGAGCGTCACTGCTTATAACAACATTCTAGAGCTGAGTGTCTGAATCAATTGCAAGCAGTTGCGAGCATTTACAGGACCCATGCTCTAGGTCAGAGATTTGCTGAATGTGAAGAGTGAATGTATACCTAGGTCATCCTGGTCTCTTAACAAAAGAGCTTTGGTTGTTCTGTCTTTTCTCCCATGTAGCAAGTGACATGACAAGAGGAAATGGCCTCAAGTTGTGCCAGCAGAGGTTTAGGTTGGGTATTAGGAAAAATTCCTTCCCCAAAAGGGTTGTGAAGCCCTGGCCCGGGCTGCCCAGGGCAGTGGTGGCGTCCCCATCCCTTGAGGTATTTAAAAGCTGCATAGATCTAGTGCTGAGGGACATGGTTTAGTGGTAACCTGGCATTGCTGGGTTAACAGTTGTTCTCGATGATCTTAAAGGTCTCTTCCAAACAAAGTGATTCTGATTCTCTCACATTCTGGACAGATGACATGTATGTGAGCTTCAGAGCCTTGTGACCGTGAGAAAGCATGAAAGTAACAATATCTTGCTTTGCAACAGCTCTCATCTGTCCAGGTCAGGACTGGCTGTGCTGTTCCCTAGGAAAGCTTCTGTAAGGGTTAAAGACAGGCCTCAGTCAAACAACCCCAAACTTTGACACCTCCCAGCTTTGTGGGTCCAATCAATGTGTGATCAGAAGTAGGGCTCAAAAAAGGAAGAAACTGGCCAGGCCCTTGAGGGGAAGGAGTGTCACAGCATCACAGTACAGCCTGTGTTCTTCACTTTTAACTGTCTCTACAGAAATCGACAGCCCAGTGCACCTGATGACTGACCAAGTGACAGAGGACACAGCCACCATCTCCTGGGACAGGGTCCATGCTCTCATAGATAGGTACATGGTGAACTATACCTCTGTTGATGGTGACACAGAGGAAATGGAAGTAGGAAAGAACGAGACTACCACGACTCTTACAGGACTGAAACCTGGCATTGAATACATCATCTTCCTCTGGGCAGAGAAAGGAGCCCAGCAGAGCAGGAGGATCAGCACTGAGGCAGCGACAGGTACTCCAGAGAATCTTTGTGCTTCTGCATCACACTGTGTTGTGGAGCCGATCTCAATTTCTGTCCTGTTTTCTTCTGATCTATTGCAGAGTGTATACTAGATGCGTGTTTACTTTGTGGTCACCTCTGATGTGGGGACATCCATGCTGCAGGCACCTTCAAGCTTCAGATAGAAATGGTGCAAACTCTAGAAAACTTTTAGGAACTAATGACTGCTCTGTTCCTTCAGAAACTATGAGCCTAGTGTGAGCTTCATAGAATTTAGCTAAAGCATTGTGATCCTGGTTAGTCTGAAGCCAGATGTGGTGTGCATCAGCTGCATCTGGTCAAGGAAAGGAAGTGAGCAGAGCAAGAGGGCAGACGCAAACACTCTCATGGGTGACCTGTGGCAATCCCAGTGATTTCGCAGCTATGGAAGGAGGGATGTAGTTTCACATGGTGAATTAGCCATTATTATGTTCTCCCTTGGCCACTTCTTCCACAGTCATAATGTAGAGAAGTGTTACACCTTGTTGGCACCTCAGAGCTCAAAAAAAAATCATAGAATCATTTTGGTTGGAAAATATATTTAAGGTTGTGGAGTTCACCTGTTAACCCAGCACTGCCAGGTCACCGCTAAACCACGTCCCTCAGCACATCTATATGGCTTTGAAACTCCTCCAGGGATGGGGACTCCACCACTGACCTGGGCAGCCTGTTCCAGTGCTTGACAACCCTTTTGGGGAAAAACATTCTCCTAATAAGCAAGCTAATATTTGTGGGAGAGGTGTTGATGCTGCCTCAATCTCTCACATCTTTTTCTTTACCTTGCTGTATCTCTGTCAGACAGACCTCCAAGTCCCCACTTGCTCCCAAATAACTGATCTACTGGATATCTCTTAAGGTTCATAAGAATTTAGGTTTGACATAGCCTCAAATTTCAGTTGGACCTTTGGCACAGTCATTCTTCCCCATGTCTCTACTTGATATTTTACTCCTGAGGCCTCTGTCTGAAGATGACTGTGCCCCAGCGCCTCACCTTATTTTACTCCGGTTCTGCATTGCCAATAGCAAGTGTGGTGATTAGCCTCTGAGATTCAGTAAAGCTACAGATGTGTTAGTCCATGTCATCCTTTGCTCCCTGAGGATAGGATCATGGGGCTTTAGAAAGCAAAAGTTTTAAGGGGAATGTGTGTGTATTTTAGTTAATGACACTTTCTACTCTGCACTTGATTTCTTAGAAATGGACAGCCCAAAGAATCTGGTAACTGACCAAGTGACAGAGGACTCAGCCACCATCTCCTGGGATAGTGTCCAAGCTCCCATAGACAGGTATATGGTGAGCTACACTTCTTCTGATGGGGACACTCAGGAAATAGAAGTGGGGAAGGACAGGAATATTACCACCCTGACAGGACTGAAACCAGGCATGAAGATCACCATCCATCTCTGGGCAGAGTTGGGAAGCAAGCAGAGCAAGAGGGCAAGCACTGACACACTGACAGGTAACTGTGGGCAGAAAGGAAAGGAAATGGGGTAGAAGAACCCTACCCTCTTGGTATTTTACATTTCATGATCTCTTTTTCCATCACTGGGTAATGAAGATGCACAGTGGTAAACCCTTTATGGAGATAAGTGCATGAGTATAGTGTGTAACACTCTGTGTAGCAGACACAGGGGCCTTTCAGTACTTAAAGGGGCCTCAAAGAAATATGAGGACGGACTTCTTAGCAGGACCTGTTCTGACAGGACAGAGGGTGATGGTTTTAAACTAAAAGAGGGAGATTTAGACTAGATAGAAGGAAGAAACTTTACGCTGAAGGTGGTGAGACACTGGCTCAGGTTGTCCAGAGAGGTGGTTGATGCCCCATCCCTGGAAATGTTCCAGGTGAGTTTGGCTGGGGCTCTGAGCAACCTGCTCTAGTTGCAGATGTCCCTGCTCGCTGCAGGTGGGTTGGACTAGATGAGCTTTAAAGGTGCCTCCCAACCCAAACCATTCTGTGATGATTATAGAAGAGGCAGATGTTGTAATACAAGAGTGATGACAGCTGATGGTACCCAGATTATTTCACTAGTCCTTAATCAAAAACATGTGGTGCTTCATGTGTCACTATCAGGCTTAACAGTAATAGAGGTTTAACAACCAAAGCTAAACCATTTTGGAATCGGGGACAGTTAAAAATAATGTCCTGTTCTTTTACTCGTGAGCTTAGACTGGTCCTAAGAGACTGCCAGGTAGGCTGAAATCTGCCCTGTTCAGTCAGCCTTAAGGATTGTGGTGTACTGGGAATATTTCAGGATCAGTCCTCATCCACTAGCCTTGCTAATGTACTTTTTCATAGTTTATGAATCAAGCTGGTTTGAGATGAGCAGTTGAAGCTTGGATTTAGGGCAAGATGCCAAGAAGTTCCCAGTGCTTACAGAGCTTGAGGGCAGCTGATAGGGGCAAATGGAAGTTTCTTGAGGCCAAAAGGCTGAACTTGTCTGGAACTAGAAATGCAAGGAGAGTTTCTGCAAATTCAAATCTTTTTTGGAACTGGAATGATAATGGAGACACCTGGAAGTTTCACGTCAAGTGAAACTGCTGGGAGAGGGAATGTATTTAGCATTAACAGGGATATTTTTTAAAAAACTGGTCTTTAGGTGGAGTGCTATGAAACTGTGGACTGTAAGGCTGCCCTTCCCATCCCTTTCTTCTCGTGATGGATTTGGTACCTTTCAGCTCCCTCTTCTGTCCAGCAGGAGGTAACACATGTAGTGAGCTACTTGGAGAAGGTTTCTGAGTTGCTTTACTTTAAGCAATTGTTTAGTGGTCTCCCAAAAGAATCATAAAATGGTTTGAGTGGGAGGGGACCTTAAAGATCATCCAGTTCCAACCCCCCTGCCATGGGCAGGGACACCTCCCACTAGACCAGGCAGCACAAGGCCCCATCCAACCTGATTTGGAACACATCCAGCGATAGAGCAGCCACAACTTCCCTGAGCAACCTGTTCCAGTGTCTCACCACCCTCAGAGTAAAGAACTTCTTCCTAATTTCTAATCTAAATCTTCCCTCTTCCAGTTTGAAGCCAGAACCTCTCATATCCTATCACTACAAGTCCTCATAAAAAGTCCCTCCCCAGCTTTCTTGTAGGGCCCCTTCAGACACTGGAAGGCTGCAGTAAGGTCTCCCTGGACCCTTCTCTTCTCCAGGCTGAACAACCCCAACTCCTTCAGCCTGTACTCACAGCAGAGGGCTTCCACCATGAGTGGAACATGAAATGAAGCATGAGTTCATTAGATAATGAACTAATGCTAAACTCACGAGCCTAGTGAAAGTGGTCTTCAGTTATAATGGATAGCCAGTGTTTTAAACAACATGCTGTGGGAACTGTGGTGTTATTGTCCCTGTTCTCCTTATAATTTGGTGTTTTGATTTCTTTCTCTCTGCCTTTAAGTGGTAACCCTGTGCAGAAGGAGTGCAGCATTTCCTGGGAGAAGCCACATGGCTTTACTCCTCTCGTTTGTTATTGGCCTTGTCTTTCTCTGTCATCTTTTCACAACCATAATATTTCACTGATGCATTGTAATTGTTGTTATGCTTGTCCTTGTAGCACTCTTCAAGGTCTGAGAAATGTTGTTGCCTGGTTTATCTGGAGAAGAACTGAATCAACGCACAACGACATGCCTGGAGTCCCTTCAGGGGGGTTGGCAGAAGAGCAGGGAATTGAAATGAATTATTCAGTTAGTTTGCTGTAAACTCAGGCTGGAGCACTCTTCCCTGAAGGCCAGCACTGCCCACCAAGAACCTTCTCTCTGGACAAACCTCACTCCTTAAATTGTTATCCTTCAGATGTTCCCAGAATATGTAGAATATAGCAAGCACAGGATAAAAATTTGGGAGAGGCTGCTTCCATGGTTGTTACTTCCAACGGAGCTTTAGAAATTGCTTTTATCCTGAGGGAAGCACTGCAGCCCTGTTGTGGGTATCTCATAAGACCCTTTTTGATGACTGCTGTGAGCTGGCATTGCTTAAAAATTTTTTTTTTTCTCCTTATGCTGAACTTGGGCAGTCTGACTGCACAGGAGAAGTATTTGATGTCAGTGAAGGGGCTGGTGTCCTATACACAGCACAGTGGGCTTCTTTGTATTCCTGTGTTAACTGAAGAAGGCTGAAGCACGACAACAAAGCCTGTGAAGTCATTCTTCATCTGCAGTAGAGAAACAAGGGATAGTAGGGGCTTGTTCTTAGCAGGCCACCACTCCAGGATTGGGGCATGAAGCCCAAACCTGACCTATCTCTGAATGCTCCTCAGAGATTAGCCTGATGGAGACTTCTCAGGCAGATGTGTCAGGAGCTCCTGGGCCCTGTACAGTTGAGCCAATTGCAGGGCTCACAAAACATCCTAAAACAGATCTGTAGCAGACCTTGCTATGTTTGGTCTAGGTTTCTGTGGCTTGCTAGCTATGAAGGTCACGAGGTGACTTCTGTACTTCCCAGTTAACAGGATCAGGCACTGAAAGCTCAGCCCAAGCCCTGCACTGCAGTTGCTGCCTTTCATTAATGCAATGGGCCTTGCATTTTCTTTTTCACTAGAGCTCGATTCCCCCAAGAACTTCTGTGTATCAGATGTGACTCATTCTACTGGTGTGGTTACCTGGACTCCTCCTGCTGCAGAGATTGATGGCTACACTCTGACCTACCATGGTCAAGATGGCACAAGCAAGGTACAGTGAATTCCTCAGTCCTGCAGACCCCACTGAAATCACCCCTTTCATTATGGGCTCTGCCAGTTGAGTCTTGTGGGTATATGGACCACAGAAAAACAACTTTGAGGGGGAATCTGTGCTATCAACCGCCCAGGAAGGGAGAGCTTAAGGAAGGAGATGTGCTACTGTTATGAATAGAAGATGTTGAGGGACTTTGACAGTGGAACGCCTCATCCCAACAGATCTACAGGCGCAGAGAACATGTTTGCTTCTTTACTTTTCTAACTTATTACCTGGAAGGGCAGCACTTACCAGGGATAGGGTGTCCTCAGTGCCCTAACAATGTTTCTTGAGACCTTACCCCAAATCTTCCTTCTGAGGAGAGGGACTCCTATGTTTCAAGGATATACAGTGAATGTGACTGTCTGAACTCTACACAAAAAGCCCATAAATGCATATGGATTATGGGCACTGTGGCTCAAAAGAGCTAATGCTATTCAGAGTTGGGTTGACCTTTGATATGTTTTATTTGTCAGGAAGTACAGCTGGGTCCTAGCGAGCAACGGTTTGTGCTGGAAGGACTGGAACAAGGAGTGAGGTACACCGTCTTTGTGACAGCCTACAAGGGAGCACACCAGAGCAGACCGACAAACAGCTCCTTCTCAACAGGTGGGAGTTGGCCTGTGCTGCACTTTTCCCTGTGCTCTGCAGCTGTTGTGCTTTATGCCAGAGGTCACAGATAGAGTTCGTGTTCTACAGATGCACTGGGAAACCAGGTGATCATAAGCCAGCAGCATGCCCAGATGGCCAAGAAGGCCACCAGCATCCTGGCTTGTATCAGCACTAGTGTGGCCAGCAAAACTAGAGCAGGGATCGTCCCCTGGACTTGGCACTGGTGAGGATGCACCTCAAATACTCAGTTCAGTTTTGGGCCCCTCACTCCAGGAAGGACATTGAGGGGATGGAGTGTGTCCAAAGAAGGGCAGCAAAGCTGGGGGAGGGTCTAGAGCACAAGTCTTGTGAGGAGCAGCTGAGGGACCTGGAGTTGTTCAGCCTGGAGAAAAGGAAACCTTCTCACTCTCAACAGCTCCCTGAAGGAGGTTGTAGCAAGGTGGGGGTTGGTCTCTTCCCCCAAGGAACAAGCAGTAAGACAAGAGGAAATGGCCTCAAGTTGGGCCAGAGGATGTTTAAGTTGGACATGAGGAACAATTTCTTCCCTGAAAGGGTTGTCAAGGCCTGACCCAGGCTGCCCAGGGCAGTGGTGGAGTCTCCATCCCTAGAGGGGTTTCAAAGCCATGCAGATGTGGTGCTGAGGGGCATGGTTTAGTGGTGACCTGGCAGCGATGGGTTAATGGTTGAACTTGATGATCTGAACGGTCTCTTGCAATGAAAGCAATTCTATAACTGGGGCTACGAAGCTGATTAAGGGACTGGAACATCTCTCGTATGAGGAAAGACTGAGATGCCTGGGGCTGTTTAGCCTTGAGAGGAGAAGGCCGAGAGGGGATCTGATCGATGTTGATAAATATCTGAAGGGTGTATGTCAGGAAGATGGAGCAATCAGTCTCTTTTCAGTGGTGCATAGTGATAGGACAAGGGGAAATGGGCACAAACTGGAATACAGGAAGTTCCACCTCAACATGAGGAGAAACTTCTTTACTGTGAGGGTGACAGAGCACTGGAACAGGCTTCCCAGGGAGGTTGTGGAGTCTCCATCTCTGGAGACTTTCAAGACCCATCTGGACGCATTCCTGTGTGACCTTCCCTAGATGAACCTGCTTTGGCAGGGGGGTTGGACTAGATGAACTCTAGAGGTCCCTTCCAACCCTTACCATTCTGTGATTCTGTGATAAGCAAACCATCTAGCAAATCAATGATGTGTCTCCTGGCTGGGTGTCCATTCTAAGCCACAACATCTGGAGGCTTGGAAACACGATGGGATAATGTGAGTGGAGACTGCCCATGCTGGTCAGTGCTTCTGGCAAACCTTGCTTGCCAAGTGTGGGACAAAGCCTGCCAATGAGTTGCCAGTGGGCAGGAGAGATGATGATATGCTAGAGATCCTTCTGCACCGTCCTAGTAACAGTAGGGCAGAGCTGCTTCAGTACTCTCATGGCTTTGGGTATCTGCCCAGGCCATTTCTAGAGGTCAGGAAACGCACAGCAGGATGGCAGCAAATCAAACAAAATCTCCTGCCATCTCACTGTGGGAGCCTCTTGTGCTGTGCCAGTGCCCAGAAGGGTTGCCAATTGTGGCCAAATTGTGAAACACAGAGAAATGAAAGTCCCTGTTTACTGGCACTCCCACCTTCACAAACCAGGGCTCCTCTTCCCGCTCTCGCTGCCACGCAATACTGCATTTCTTGCAGCCTGTGGGGACTCCATCCACATGCCACCTCCCAGGCAGTGGGGAATGTTCCAGCAGCAACTTGTGGATGCAGCTGGGCATGGTGTGCATGTACAGTGGGGTCTGCTGCTTTCTTTACTTCCCTTCCAGTACCGTTGTCCTTCAGAGATTCCTAAGGGTGTGAAATGCCTCCTCCAGCTCTATGGCCTGCTTCGCTGACATGAAGTTTTGCCCTCTCTGTTCTCACAGTTAGCTTCCTCCACCCGTATCCAGCGGACTGCAGCCAGATGCAGCAGAATGGAACTGCCTCCAGTGGCATGTACACCATTTACCTGAACGGGGATGGCAGCAAACCTGTGCAGGTGTACTGTGATATGACCACAGACGGAGGCGGGTGGATAGTGAGTGATTCTCTGCTCTCTTTGGGTTTTTTTATGTTAACATGTGGACCTGGTACTGAGGTTCCTTTTGCTCTACTGCACTACAGTGTTTCAGCTCCTGCCTTGATGGAGTGGTGCATTTTAGGAAGGGTGGTGGATGCTGATATACCCCCTCAGACCGTCAGTAGAAATGCTCTGAGAGGCTGAATGGCTCAAAGGCTTTTTCATTGTTTGGTCGTGAATGTCACACAGGCTGATGTTATTGCTGATTGAGGGCAATGACTGAGTTATGACAGTTTAAGGTATCACTTCTTGCCAGCTGGATCACAGGAGTTGTCTATGAGGGTGGATTCAGCCCTGTCGTAAGACAAGTTAGTACAGTTTATCTTAACTGCCTTTCGTAAGGAGGCAACTAAGCTGTATTATCTCATCTTGACCACAGTATAAGGTTACATAGAATCGTAGACTGGTTTGGGTGGGAAGGGACCTTTCAAGGTCTTCTAGTCCAACCTCCCTGCACTGAGCAGGGACATCTGCAACTAGAAGAGGTTGCTCAGAGCCCCACCCAACCTGACCTGGAATGTTTGCAGGGATGGGGCATCTACCACCTCTCTGGGCAACCTGGGCCAGGGTCTCACCACCCTCAGCATCAAAAATGTCTTCCTTCTATCCCGTCTAATGTATGGAGCGTGTCCAGAGAAGGGCAGTGAAGCAGGGGAAGGGTCTACAGTGCCAGTCTTATGAGGAGCAGCTGAGGGTCCTGGAGTTGTTTAGCTTGGAGAAAAGGAGGCTCAGGGGAGACCTTCTCGCTCTCAAAAACTCAATGAAAGAAGGCTGGAGCCAGGTGGGGTTGGTCTTTTCTCCCAAGGAACAAGCAGTAGGACAAGAGGAAATGGTGTCAAGTTGTGCCAAGGGAGGGTTAGGTTGGACATGAGGAATGATTTCTTCCCCGAAAGGGTTGTGGAGCACTGACCCCGGCTGCCCAGGGCAGTGGTAGAGTCCCCATCACTGGTGGGGTTTCAAAGCCATGCAGATGTGGTGCTGAGGGACATGGTTTAGTGGTGACCTGGCAGTACTGGGTTAATGGTTGAACTTGATGATCTTCAAGGTCTTTTTGAACCAAAATAATTCTGATTCTATCAGTCTCTATGCATCTAGTCTGTATGTATGGACAGTTAATGCAGTTCAGATTATGCCTGTTAATATTTCAAATGCTAGTGCTGTGAGCATGCACCTGGACCCTGACCACACAGTAGTTGTTGAGTGGCTGAAAGGAGTCTGGTGGCAGAAGCACAGATACTTTGAGGTGGGCAATGTATAGGAACATGTAGGAGTGAATCTGAGGTTCTCTGGTAGCTGTCTCCCTAAACAACCAAATAAAAATATCTTTATTCCCTTTTTCACCTTTAATTTTCAGTGATAAGTGATTTTCTCCACTGAAATAAATTGTTGTGTGTTACTGCTCAAGTCCCTCTGATCTTGGTGAAGTTTAGAAACCCAAATGTCTCACTGATCTGGTCACCAAGCCTGGTTTTTGTGTGTTTAATGTTTAGATCACGCTCATATTTGTGCTGTCCATAGGCATTTGTGGAAAGTAAATTGTAAAATTTGCACAACTAAGTATTGACCCCAGTTCCTATGAGCAGTCAGAAAATGGAAATGGGTTCCTGTGTGTGCCCTGCTCAGGTGCCGTGTACCAGCAGTGAGAGTTGCCTTTTCCTGAGTGCTTTACCTTTTCACCAGCATTTCTCATCCCCTTCTCCTTGTCTCTCCTCAACCTGCCTTGAACTCTCACTCGCTAATCCTTGCTTTGCAGGTGTTTCAGAGGCGGAGCACTGGTGAGGTGGATTTCTACAAACGCTGGAAAAATTATGTGGAAGGCTTTGGAGATCCCACTGGGGAGTTCTGGCTTGGTACAGTACATGGGTGTGACCAGTGAAGAGCTGAGGCTTAGTTTTGTAGAAGCATCTAAATGCTGAAATATCCACCCCCCCTGAGCCTGCAGTCTTGAACTGTCAGCTTTTGTGTCTTCTTAAAAATGCCATTGAAACCTTGATGGATCTCTGAAGGCCCACTGAGTATTTCCACTGACATCTTTGGGCTTTGGAGCAGTCCCAGAGCAAGCCAAACTCTGGAAAGGTTTATTTCAGGCTAGTGTGTCCGTGTCAGAGGGGGGATACAGAAATTGCATTTGTGAAAATGCAAAGACAAAGATACTACACAAAATTTGGTGTACTCGGTCTTTTTTTGTCTGTCTTGTTCTGTTAGTGAACTCAGTGTGGATCAGAGAAACCAGCACTTAATAGGTCAAGGTCTTTGGAACAAGAGCCTTTAAATGTTCTGGGAAAAATAATGTTGCACTACAGACAGTCTTGTGCTGGTTTAGACTGTTTGGTTTTTTTCTGATACTGCTGTCTCTTGCCAGAAAATGAGATAAGACAGCATAAACTTAGCAAAATGTCATGACAGCATCAAGCAGGGAAGCAGGGAGGCAGGAAATAGCTGATTTGACAAAAATGGCCACAGGGTGAGAGTCTAGGACAGCAAAGACTTCTCCCTTTTAAGAGTAATTCTTCTTTTTTTTTTTCTTTTTCCTAGGTCTTGACAAGCTGCACAACCTCACAAGCAGCAGCCCGATCCGCTATGAGCTTCGGGTGGATTTGCAGACAGACAGCGAATCTGTCTATGCTGTCTATGACTTCTTCCAGGTTGCCTCAAGCAGGGACAGATACAGGCTGTCGGTGGGGAATTACAGAGGCAATGCTGGTGAGGAGCGCCTTGTGCTGTCTCTGCTTAGCACGGGGAAGCAGATGCTGGGACCTGTGTATTTGTTTTGTCAGTAGCATGGGAGCTCATCAGGTCAGGTTAGGTCAGATATGGTTCTGTGAGTTCAGAAATCTGTACTTCCTAGGAAGACTGAGGAGAGTGTGCCCACAGGCCCATCTCCTGCTGAAGTGAGGAGGAAAAGTTGCTTTTTCATGGGGAAGAAAGGGCTCTAACCCAGTGGAACATCAGCTGAAAATAGCAGGCTGGGAAGCATTTCCATGAGGTAACCTGTGCTAATGTGGGAGCAACTTCTGGGGCTCCCCAGCTGAGAAGTGCCAAGAAGGTGGCTTTTGTTCAGGATGGAAGTTTGCTCAGCAGCAGTAGCTATCCTGGTGCTGGCTTCTGCCTTACCATTGCATCTATAGTCTTCCATTTATCCTTTAATATCCTCTTTCCATAAGGTTTAGATCTTCAGCTGGCAGGATCCAGCCCTTGGACATGCCCTTTAATAGCAACCCTTTAGAAATTATTGTCCAGCCCTATCCTGCGCTGTTGCTTTTCCCCCGACAGGCCTGCTCTCTTCTGCCTGAAGGATGTATAAGCCTGCAGGCTGAGCGACTGTACTCTCTTACTCCTATTCATGTCTTTCATCCCTTCCCTTAGGTGATGCAATGACTTACCACAACGGCTGGAAGTTCACCACATGGGACAGAGACAATGATGTGGCTCTCAGCAACTGTGCTCTGACACACCACGGTGCATGGTGGTACAAGAACTGCCACTTGGCCAACCTCAATGGGAAATATGGGGAGAGCAAGCACAGCGAGGTGAGTGGCAGAGCTTGGTGGTGGTTAGCTCTTCTCCCTAGCCTTGAGAAAACACATGGGGGAAATGTCTCTCCTTGGAGCCGGAGAGATTGCCCAGCCTATCCTCATTTTGTTTGAAAGGAGAATGAGCCATAAGGAAACATACAGCTCTTACTCTGTCCTCTCTGGATCCAAAGGACTTTAGCTCATGGCTCCCTGATTCTTGTGGGCAGAGATACTTGAGGTGGAGCTCTCGTGATTTCTGAGGGGAACATGTAGAAGAAGACTAGAAGCTACACTAGGATGCTGGCTCACTGTCTCATGAAGCCTATACCTTGGCTTTCAGTTTATGCCTTGGTGTGTATCTCATTGCACAGGCTAATTTTGGGCTTGAACATGCCTCAGGCCTGTTGTGTTCCAAACTGGATAGAGATTTGATTTATATTAGGAGCGTCTGGAAGACTGATATTTAGTCAAAATCTGGTGAACAGTAGTGTCTCTGCTTATTGGAGGGTTAAATAGTATTAGAGGAGGAAAGTGGTAGACTCCTAACACCTGTTCTGGGTGCTTTAGTAAAATAATTTCTTGATCTTTTGCCAGGGCGTGAACTGGGAGCCATGGAAAGGCCATGAATTCTCCATCCCTTTTACTGAGATGAAGATCCGTCCTCAGTCTTCCAGTAATGAGCCAGTCCTGGGGAGGAAGAAGAGGTCTCTGTCAGAGAAAAGGAAGAAGATCAGGGCTTAAATCAAACTCTGTGCAGAACAGTACCCATGATTTGGTATTTCTTTATGAAGTTAGATTCAGGGAGCTTTCTCCAATACATTGGAGACAATTGCTGACCAGCATACACCCTGGGACCTCTGAATCTGCAGCCCAGCCTGCTTCCAGCCTTTGGAGCTCCTGATGGGTGGTCTGTCAGAGACTGGGACGGGACTTGTGGGGAGCATCCCACTTGTAGCTCCCCTGGTTGTCTAAACATGACAAGGACCTGCTTGATCCAATATATGCAACTTCTATGAACTTTACATAAAACAAGCTTTAATACATGCTGTTCTTTATGAAAACCCAGGCTGCTGACTCCTCTTAATTCTCTCCTTCTCTGGTGCCATCCACTTCAGACTTCAAAAAATTAAATTTGAACCCACTAAGAAATAATAGCTTTCTAATTTACATCAGCAAGAGCTTTCCTGAGACTATCCCCTCTCCCTGTCTTGGCCTATGGTCCTCTTTTCCTTTCCCCTTATCATTTGAGGCACATTCCCCACCCTTCCTGCAGTCAAAGAGCTGGGTTTGGGGAAATGCTGTCAGGCTGCTGGCAAAGCTTATTAATCTGGGTGAGCTCTGTAGTCTGGGGTTCCTCAACCTCCAGTATCGCATCTCTCCAGGTTAAAATCCTGTTCCCTGTTTCACTTGTGTCTTCTCATCTCCCAGCCCAAAGAAAAGCCTGAGAACACATGCAGTAGACTAATGCTAATGCTCTGGGGTAAGGCCCAGAATAGGGTGAGTGTGAGGGCTGTACTCCTCCAAGCTCTGCTCACCATCCCAAACCTGCCCATGCGTGCTGCTTGCCTAAGAGGCCACTTACAGACCATGAACAAAATTCTTTATGTGACTGTCCCATCTGCCTCCTTGTGTTTTTTTGTTAGCAGTGTGGTAGCTAGTGATGCTGAAATGATTACGCTTGTCATCCACCTCTGAAATTAGCATCTTGGAGTTAAACCCATCCTGCATGCTCTCCCTCGAGCCCCAGTGCATGGCTTCACATTTGGCCGCTTTTTTTCCTCACAGCCATAAAGGTGAGTTTTATTTTCTTTCCCTGAGCAGATATTAACATTCTGGACTACCAGCTACAGCTGGGGAAGAAGTATGAGCTCATCAAATGATGCTTGCTCAAAGGCTTCCTTGTCTGAGCACATCGCAACATGATTGTCCTGTGTCTTAATGGCCTTTTCTATCCTAGTGCTGAGTAATACATTTTAAAGAATCCTTCCTGGACTTTGGGGGGAATTAATAAAATTGCAAATAAATGAGCTCTTAAAATATTTCTGTCATCTTTGCTTTGGGTGGCAGAATTATTTTTCTTCATGCTTAAACTAAGTCTTCTTTATAGAGATGGAGCAATACCCAGGCCCAGTCTAGGGGTAAAAGTTAGGTCTTTGGAGTCTTCTCCAAAACAGGAATCATAGAATCAAGGACTGGTTGGGATTGGAAGGGACCTTTAGAGGTCATCCAGTCCAAACTTCCTGCAGTGAGCAGGGACATCTGCAACTAGAGCTGGTTGCTCAGAGTCCCATCCAACCTCACCTGGAATGGTTCCACCTCTCTGGGCAACCTAGGCCAGGGTCTCACCACCCTCAGCATCAAAATTTTCTTCCTTCTCTCTAGTCTAAATCTCCCTCTTTTAGTTTAAAATCACCACCCCTTGTACTGTCACAACAGGCCCTGCTAAATAGATTGTCCCTATCTTTCCTGTAGGCCCCCTTGAAGAACTGAAAGGCCACAATGAGGTCTCCTTGGAGCCTTCTCTCTTCCAGACTGAACAACCCCAACTCTCTCAGCCTGGCCTCACAGCAGAGGGTTTCCAGCCCTCGCATCATTGCTGTGGCCTCCTCTGGCCCCACTCCAACAGGTCCATGTCTCTCCCGTGCTGAGGACTCCAGAGCTGGCCCTGGCACTGCAGGGGGGACTCCTCAGAGCAGAGCAGAGGGGCAGGATCCCCTCCCTTGCCCTGCTGCCCACGCTGCTGGGGATGCAGCCCAGGAAGCCATTGGTTTTTGGGCTGCGAGCGCACATTGCTGTCTCATCTCCAGCTTTTCACCCACCAATACCCCTAAGTCCTTCTCCATAGGGCTGCTCTCAATGGGGATGGAAACAGTGATATTTTCCTGATGTAGTAATGCATAGCAATTAACTGCTCTGTGGTTACTAGGACCTGGCTGAGGAGAACTAGCTAGAGAGCTGCCTCTCAAAGGTGAGTACTAAATTCTTCATAGTGCTTTCAGGACTGTGCCTCTTGCATGGGTGGGCAGGCAAAAACTCATCTGAGCTGCATTAGGATATCCAAGCCCTGGTTTGGGGGAAGGAGAAGACTAATGGAGGGAGAAGAGGAAAGGAAAATTGCACTTGAAGTGTTTTGCAGGCTCTATGCTAAGAGCGTGAGAGAAGGATAGAGGAAAACGATGAGGGTTCTTTACAGTGGTGAAGTGATTTCTCCCTTTTCCCTCTTGTCTGTAGGCGAGGACAGATTTCGCTGTGTTGTTCAGTTAAAGGGCACAGTGTAGCCATGAGGAAGGTGACCATGGGGGACCAGAGGACTAGTCTCACACGCAGCCACTCTACAAGTAAGCATATGCTCTAAAAAGCATCGGGTGGGATTGTTGCCAGCAGCTCTTTCCTGTGCAGAGGCAAAACGCGAGACCCTTCCACAGCTGAGTCTTACCTGAGAGCAGAGAGTATTCTTTTATGCAGTATGAGCTTTGTATTTCAGAGGTGAAGGCAAATGAGACACCTTATTTGTAGTTTGTGAAGAGGTTTTACTCGCCCCTCCTACTTATGGGCCTTTCTTTCACCAGGAAGGGCAGTCAAAGCAGTGGCTTCTGGAAAACCACTGTGGGAAGGCAGTGTTTCCAAACAGCCACAGGATGGCATCATCCCTTCACGCTAGTGCAGGAAAAACTTCCCTGTAGCCAGCTGGCCTTCGTGGAAAGACCTTTTTCGGGTTAACCAGAGTCTGCACTTTAGAAGCTGGACTGCTCAGAAAATGCAGTTTGTTTGCCGTAAGGAACTGGCTGTTCTAGTTTCAACGCTCAGACTGGTTGGGGCAGTCCTGTAAAAATTCCACATCCTCTTACTACCCTTGTTTTGCACAGATTCTCAAAACCTCTGCCTTGCCAGTGAGGTTTGCAAAATGCCCAGCGGCAGAATCGGAATTCCAGAAGCATCCTTTCTGCCTTGGTGTTACTATGTCCATAGGGACTGTCCTGTTGCTGGGCTCTAGAAGCCAGGATCTCGATGTTGTGAGACACTGGGGTGCAGCGCAGCCATTGTTGTCAGGAGGGACCCCAGTGAAATGCTGCTGCAGGGGGAGAGGTGGTGGAGTCTTCACCCACCTCCCCACTGTCCCCTCCTCTTCCCAAAGGCACTGCTCTCTGAGTGATGCCATTTGGAGAGGAGTCAGAGGAGTCTTGCTGCACTGGGCACTTGCTTGGAAAGCGGTGGTGTTACTTCTGGTTGCTGCTCCAAGCTTTGTTGGCTGAATAAATAGAGGGATAGTGAGTGAAGGTCCCATTCTCCCCTACTCATGGGGTCTCATGGGTCTGCAGGGGAAATTCCTGCATCCCCTCAGTCCCTGGACTGCTTCAGGATGCTCAGCTTGACCTCAACCTCTGCCTGTTTCTAACCTGGGACCCAGGAACCTCCCTTCCCTCTGCAGCCCACACTACCCAAGGGCAGGGCTGATGGCTGGAGAGCAGCAAGGCATGCTCAGCTCATTCCTTCCCCCCTAAAAGCTCTCTCTGCCATTTCTAGCCACTTGTTGCTTTGATTCTGCTCACCTCCTACCACCAGTCTCCTCCAGACCCTCAGCTTTGTAGGCAAGGTCCAGCTTGAGGCATCATTCAGATGAGCAGCAGATTTTTATCTTTTACTTCTGTGGAGGAAGAGCTCAGTGGTCCACCATTTGGAAATCATGCCTGCGTGCCTCGTCCTATGACTTGCTCAATGCAAGCGGCTGCAAGAAGCCACAGACACCATGAAATACTTGTCTGATCAAAACCAACTGGGGTTAACTAGTCTCCGCTGCTGACCCTCTGCAAGGGAAAAAAAACCCTTTGCCAGGGGAAAAAAAAAAAAAAAATCCCTGCAAGGAAAAAAAACTTCTGCAAGAGGAAAAAAACCCTCCGCAGCCCACCTCCCACAGTGCACAAACAGTGCTTTGCTTCTTCCCACCACTTTTTGCCCTTGGGGAGAGGAGCTTGGCTGTGTTCATTAACAAGGCAAGGCCATTAAACTTGATTAAGTGAAGCTGCTTCTTTAAGGAAACGTCTCAGAGCTGCACAGCTGGCTACAGCCAGACGCTGCACAGCCTCTGCCCGCTGAGCTGAGCTCTCCTAGTGTCTTATCTAGGGCCAGGACACAGATAGGAAAAAGATTTCCCCAGGAAAATAAACACATGACTGAGCTAGAGACACAGCATTTGTTGGCAGTTTGAGAGTCATTTATTTTTAATCTTAAAAAAAAAGGCACAAGATTTGTTGTGTTTTGTTTTCCCTGCTGCATGTTTAAGAAAATAAAAGGTTGATGCTGAAATGCAGTTGGGGGGAGGCAGTGGAAAGGTGTCTGGAGAGTGGAGACTCACACAGCAGAGTTTCTGTACCATGTGTCTCCTGCCACCTTGTCTGTGTGGGTGCTGTGGGGTCACCACTGACCAGCTGATGGGTGACAGGTCCTTTTGCACCTTAAGCTGTCACTATTTTGCTTTTGTCTCAAGAAGCAGCCGATTCAGTGCATGGTTTGACTAAACAGTAGCCCTCAAGCAAGTCAGTCCCTGTGCTTCATGACGTGCGGCAGCTCCATCTCTGGGTCGGATGGAGTGGAGCAGGGTTGTATCCTGGTGCCTCCCTGCCCAGCCCAGAGGTAGTTTGAATGATGATTTTGGTGGGATCCTGAAATTCAGGCCTGGCTCTGAACTCCCTAAAGCCTAGATTGGAGATGTTGCACAGAATCATAGAATCATTCTGGTTGGAACAGACCTTTAAGATCAAGTCCAACTGTTAACCCAGCACTGCCAGGTCACTACTAAATCATGTCCCTTAGCACCACATCTACATGGCTTTTAAACCCCTCCAGGGATGGGGACTCCACCACTGCTCTGGGCAGCCTGGTCTGGGGCTTGACAACCCTTTCAGGGAAGATCTTTTTCCTGATATCCAATCTAAACCTCCCCTGGCCTAACTTGAGGCTGTTTCCTCATGTCCTATCAAGGGCATGTTGCATGTGATGCAACACAGAAATTTTCTTGACAGTTCTCTTGTTCTTGCAGGAATCGGTTGCCCTCACCTGAAACATGACCCACTATCCTTTTGGGAGAAGGACCTTCTTGCAGAGCCATGCAAAGCCCAGAAGCTCCATACCAGGTAGGCTGTACTCTGCTGGCGCTGGCTGCCTCCATGCCCCTGCTTGTTCGGGTAAGCCTCTGGCCTCCCATCATGTTTCCCTTCGCTCTGATGTTTTTTTTGATTCCTCCAGGCAATACCACCCACCCTCTGGGGCTGCTGGTGCATCTGGATTGTGGGAGCAGCACCTGCATGGGCAGCTTTCCTGCCCACAGGAGGAGGCTGCTTTGCCCACCCAGTGAGTGTGGAGGCAGGAGGGCTGGGAAAAGTACCTGGATGGGGGAAAGGAGGGAAGGAAGAAGGAATAATACAAGTGCAGTGCTGGTTCTCTGGGGTCCTGGAAGGACTGAGAGTTTGGGACAGAGACCAGAGTTATTCCTGTATGTTTCTGTAGCATTAGGCACAGGAAATCCTAATTTCTTATAGTACTATGTTGCTTCCTGTTTTGGAAGAGTCACTTACTTCAGTGCTAACAAAGCAAGCTGGAAAATGAAGCACATATGGGGTCAATTTAAAGGGCTGTGTGAGGAGGAGCCTGGCCTCCTGGCTCTTACCAGCACAGCCGCGTGCAGCCAAACCCCATGACATGACGTTAACATCACCACCTTGTCCTGAGTAGGACAAAACAGGCTGCGCTGGGACTGCGTGGCACAAGCAACTGCTTCTAACTGGTGGCTTTGCCCCCCACCACTGCATGCCCTGGGAAGGCAGCATTGCCCTCACCCTCTCCTGGGCTGGAAGCGGTTGTGTCTGGCAGCTCCATCCAGGCTTGCCCATGTCAGTTTGGCTGCTTGTCCCCCAGATGTCTGGCTCTGGCTGGCAGCTCCTATCTGCTCCTGCAGCTTAAGAACTGGAAGAAAACAGGAGGAAAACATCCAGTGTACAGATGCAGGGCAAAAACCAGATGTGATGGGGGTTCTCATCACATATGCATGTCCCTCACTGGCAAAACAAGCTGGGGAAGATGGAGCCTGGTGGGGCAGAGAGTAGGGGGCAGAGGAGACCCCCCAGCTCCTTGGGAGGTAGGCTGGGCTTGTAGGCCTCAGGGGAGCAGAGGGAAAAACCCAGAGTAGCATGAGTCACCATCCCTGGAGGTGTTTAAAGAACGAATAGATGCGGCACATGAGGATATGGTGTAGTGGTTAGAGAGATGCTAGGACAAAGGGTGGACTTGATGACCCTGGAGGTCCTTTCCAATCGTAATGATTCTGTGATTCTGTGTGAGAGCTGTGTGTGGTCTTGTTGGCTGCTGTGCCCAGCTGAGCTGTCACGTGTCCAAGGGAGATGAGGATGGAGAGGGGTGCAGGTTGAAGATGTATGATGCATTCCTGGGCAAGGGGTGACTGTGGGCATGAATTTTACTCCCATCTGCTCCTACAGCACATCCCAAATCCTAGAGCCGGCTGGCTTGACAGCCATACCGAAGCTCTCTGTGTGGCATACAGAGCTGCCTGCATGGCGTCAGCTGGCAGTAGCATGTGCTGGTGGGTCTGTGTGTGTCTAATATGTGGCACAAGGGCTACACAGAGAGAAGACGGCCAAATGTGCCAGGAAAGCATGTCTGCTGCTTTGATACCGCTTCAGTGTGCCTAGCCCCACCACAGAGGGGCCTTTGGTCCTGCTCTTCTTTAGCAGTCATTCAATAAATAACTCTAATGCCCATAGCTAAGCCTTTATGCAGCCTCAGTTTGTGTTTCTGCTCTTGCAGTAGCATGGTGGGCTTTTTAAAGGCGAGTCTGTATAAAAAAAGTCTTTCAAGGAAGATTTTTCTTTTTAAGTGCTGGTGCAAAAGGTCTGGTCCTGCAGCCTCTTCTCTCCTCCCCGCCTTTATCCTGGTTGGTGATGCATCCTTCTGCTTTGCTGCCTTAAGATGGTGTCCTGAGGTCTCTAAGGTTGGGCTGAGCGCATCCGGCTTCAGATGCTCTCAGCTGCCTTTGGAGATGGCCTTTGGTGATGGTACCTTTGGTGGCTGGGGAGATGGCACATCTTTTGAGCTGTGGGCTAACTCTACACTCAGCTTTCTTCGCATCTCCAACATGAGCTGGGTTTGGACGGAGCCTGGACAGTCAAGCTGTGCCATCTACACAGCAGGGCAAGCAAATGAAGCATTCCTGTGCTTGCTTCGCGTGTGGCCAGCCGTGTTTGCGCAGGGAGAGCATGTGGGTGGCTCGGTCTCCACATCTGTGTGGTTCTGCACACCCTTGTCTGTGCCGCAGTGTGTGTGCTCGCACACAGGTGCAGAGGGAGAGCCTCGTGCCTGGTTCACTGTGTGCCAGCCCAGCGTGTGTGTGCTGTGCTCATGGCGGGAGGTACGTACAGCCTGCTGGCAGGTCACCCTCGCGTGCCTGTCCTCTACAAGGGTTTCTGCCCTTGGGCATGCTGTCATGATGGGGGAGAAGGGGCTTGTGTGAATGTGTGCCCTACTGCCTTGCTCTCTGCTGGCCCTTCAACACGCTGGTTAGCTGCTGGGCTTGGCCTCTTGTGAAAGTCACCATAAAGTGGCAGCAGCTTTGGCATCTCCTCACCCCTCACAGTGCACTGTTGAAAGGACTGGTGGCATCTCAGAGGAGAGGGCCAGAGCACCCTCCTGTCTGCTAGATGGGCAAGGAGGGTCTCTTGTCCAGCAAAAGCAGCTTGGGCTGGGCTGAGATCCACAGGTCCTCTTCATCCTTCTTCTTCTTCTTCTTTTTCTTCTTGTTCCTCTCAGCCTGTAAGTGCCCGTTGCTGCTGGGGCCACCTTTCTTCTTTCTTTCTCTCCTCCGGCTGCAGAAGCAGCAGTGGCAGCAGATGAAAATGAATGCAATGAGAACAACGACGGGCAGACCCATCAGCACAGCCAGGCAGACCGTGTTGAAGACGCCTTCCTCATGCTTGGTACGGATGAGCTCCAAGATGGAATTAAAGAAAGAGCTGATCTTCTGCTCCATGTTGGCTCCTGGGAAGGTTGCCTGTGCTGCTACCTGTGCTTGAAGGTACCTGGGGACACGTTCAACTTCTGTAAGCAGATAGTGGGCTCCACAAGCGTCCTTGGATGGTGCCTGCAGAGACAAGAAACCACATCTATCAGATGTCCGCTCCCTTGGCAATTTTCTCCATGGAGCTGCCAGCACAGCCAAAGCCTCAGCAGGGTGAGAGGTCTGCTGTCTTGGAGAGGTCTTGGGTCACAAAGCCTGGGCCATGCTACTGGCCACATCCCTTTGGGTGTTCCTGAGAAACACAGTTTCCCAACCTCTCCTGGAGTTCATTCTCAGCAGTATGGATGGGTGAAGAGGGTTTAGGGCATCCCTACTTGCCTTGGCATCTGGCCGAGCACAAATCCTGCCCCCCTTGACATCTATCTCAACCCTCGCTTGGCAGCCACAGCATAGAGCTCGTTAGTCCTTTGTAGGGCTTATTTCTTAGTAGTGAAAATAATGTCCACAGGAGGAGCTTGCCTGTCTAGGAAGGGACTTATCATACAATCATAGACTGGTTTGTGTTGGAAGAGACCTTTCAAGGTCATCTAGTCCAAGCCCCCTGCAGTGAGGATAATTTTTGTGGCCTCCTCTGTCCCCACTCCAACAGGTCCATGTCTCTCCTGTGCTGAGGACTCCAGAGCTGGACACAGGTGAGGCCACTGGCCAGGGACCACTGCAGAGTGCAGTACTGCTGCCATTGGAGCTGGGACTCAACACATCACAGGTGTCTCCTTACCCCTGATCCACCCTGAGATGGGCTGTTTGGACAGATGGTTCCTCTTGTGCTATGGTCTGGGACAGGCACTGCCCGGTGTTCGGGCAGTGCAGACGCAAGGTCTGCCTGTCCTGAGCACCACTGGGGTCTGGTCCTGCTGCTCCGGCACCCAGGGCACTGCTGGCAGGTGTGGGGTTGGGGCTGTGGTTAAACCACCTGGATTTCTGATGGGGACTACAGTCAGTGGGACTCACAGGCACTGGTCAGGTGGGTGGACCCCTGCAAGCTGTCCCTGTGCACCCAGGGCTGGCTGCAAAGGCAGCAGCGGAGAACAACAAGGGTTGGCTGGGGATGTAGGAGCCACTGCCGTGCCTCACCTGGGAATTGCTCCAAGGGCTTGGGTAGGGCTGAGGAGCATTTCTGCGGCCTGACGTAAGGTTTTCCTCTCCCTCAGGGAGGGAGAGGTGCTGCTGAGTGGCTCCCAGGGAAGCCCTCCTGCAGGGTCAGGGACCTGCTGCCTCTGCTCACAGCTTTCCTCCTCTCCTGAGGCCAGATAAAGCTCCTGGGGAGGGGTTGAGTAGGGCAGGAGGCTTTGTGCCATGCATTTGCACTTCTGGGAGTCCCTAAATTATGGGTTGTACAGATGAAGATCTGGCAGGGGCAATATCAGGCTCTAATACCACACTTCACCCTTGCTTGGCATTTTACATGTGTCTTCAGCAGCCTTTGGGATTAAAGCCTAGTGGCCTCTGCAGGGAATGCCAAAATCCTCGTGTGCACAGGAGGGGAAACTGAGGCACAGTAAAAGGAAAGCCAATGCTTCCACCTAACAGAAGCTTAAGAGGTACAGCCTGAACTTCAAAGGTGTCCTGGAGGGGTTGCTCCAGTTGTCCCCTGTGCCCACCAAACTCCTTGGCTCTCCCTCTGGCAGCCCTAGGGAAGACCAGGAAGGGCAACTAGGCTGCTTTTGGCTAAAGCCTCCTTGTCTATAGCGATACCTTTGAATCCCATTTATTGCAGTTGCGGCACCTGCTAAGGGATGCTCTCTTGTACTGAGCCTTTTGAGATGCTCCAGTTCACCCAGCTGGCACCACTGCGCATCCTCCCGCCTTGCTTTGCAATTACACCCTACCTCCTAACCAACAGTAAAGCTACCAGTATTGCTGAAAAAGAAACCGTGAGTCCCACCCAACCCTAACCATGGCCCTTGTGCTGCTGCTGAGGCAGGAGCTGGTGGGCAGCCCCCAAAAAGGCAGCTCCCAAGGGAAAACCCGCCTTTAGAAACAGTGTCCTGGGACCTACAAAGCTGTACGGGGTTTTGTTTCACCAGCCAACCCCGGACACTGGCTTTGGGACCCGACTGCCAGGACCCCAAGAGCCAAATCCTTCAGCGTAGATGCTGAGCTCTCAGTTTGGGACTTTACAAGTGCTCAGTCAGACCCTATTAAAAAGAAGGGGGTTATCCTCCCTGCCCCTCATAGAAACAGATTGACTGCTGCAAATTTATTGTTTTGATCCACACAAGAGCGTGGCTGAGCTGGCCCCAATTAGCTGGTGGTTTCTCTTCTAAGATATGTGTGGGAAATGTGATGAAAATGGGTGTATGAATTTCTGTGGCTCCCTTTCTGAAAAACTCTCTTTTAAGATGAGGCAAATGAAACACAGTGCTCTAGGAGGTGGTGTGGGCTTTGGCTAAATGAAGACCTTTGTGGCTATTCTTTTGTTGCTGGATTTTTGTTTAGTCTGCTGTATCTTCCAGTTTCTTCTTGCTAGAAGGAGAATTAAAAAAAAATATATATATATGGTGGGTTTTTTTTAGAGGTAGACAAGCAGGATGGTGGGGATCATAGAATCACAGACTGGTTTAAGTTGGAAGAGACCTTTAGAGGTCATCTAGTCTAATACCCTGCAGTAGGCAGGGACATCTACAACTACAGCAGGTTGCTCAGAGTCCCATCCAACCTCACCTGGAATGGTTCCACCTCTCTGGGCAACCTAGGCCAGGGTCTCACCACCCTCAGTGTAAATAATGCCTTCCTCTCTCTAGTCTAAATCTCCCTCTTTTAGTTTAAAATCACCACCCCTTGTACTGTCACAACAGGCCCTGCTAAATAGATTGTCCCTATCTTTCCTGTAGGCCCCCTTGAAGAACTGAAAGGCCACAATGAGGTCTCCTTGGAGCCTTCTCTCTTCCAAACTGAACAACCCCAACTCTCTCAGCCTGGCCTCACAGCAGAGGGTTTCCAGCCCTCGCATCATTGCTGTGGCCTCCTCTGGCCCCACTCCAACAGGTCCATGTCTCTCCTGTGCTGAGGACTCCAGAGCTGGCCCCAGCACTGCAGGGGGGTCTCGCCAGAGTGGAGCAGAGGGGCAGGATCCCCTCCCATGCACTGCTGCCCACACTGCTGGGGATGCAGCCCAGGCATGCATCCAGGAGGGGTGAAGGCATAAGAGCCTTTTCCACCCCACCTCTGCTTCTGAGCAGCTTCGTAGCCTCAGGAAACTGTCTGGTCCCTGCATTGCCTCATTCCCTTACCCAGCAGAGGATGGTGACATCACTGCTGTCCCCACCTGAGACATCATGGTCTACTACGGAGGGCTTGGAGACCAAAATCCCATCTGTCCTCTTCCTATGCCTGCCCAGAGCTGTCAGTGAGTTTACAGATCTGCTTTTGCTCACAGGGGAGATAAGTGAGGGCTCTCTGGGTTCTGGTCTCTGCTATCTGCTGCCCACAGGCATTACAAGCATGAAGGGAAGCGGTGGGAGCTATGTCTTAAAACCGTTCCGAGTCCCAACCTTCATCCCCACCAAGGCCCTTTTTTCAGCCAGCTGTAGTAAAGGTTGAACTGCAACACAAATAAACAGAGTGGCTTTTCCTCAGCCTGAATCATCCATCTGATGCAGGTTTGCCATTTATCCATAAATATCCTGACAGCTCATTATCCAGGCAGGAACACTGGACGCCTACGATACACTCCACTCCAAAAAAGAAGTGAAAAGAAAAAAAAACCAACCCCAAAACAACAACCGCCTTCATTTCAGACAAAACAGGATGTACAATTTTATTCCTGCGCCAAGCTGCTTTATGTTTATTGCCTCTTGAATTCTAAGGAGGGAAGAAGGGCTGGAACTTCCTTTTAAGCTTGTAATTAATTGTTTGCAGAGAAAAAAAAAGGAAAAAAAAAAAGCAGCGCCCTTTGAAATGTTTCCCCTTTAAACCAGAGCCGAATGTGCTGCAGAGGCCTTGGATGCTTCTTCCTGGGAAGTGCCCAGTCCTGGGCAATTCTGGAGCAGCGGGGATGCAGCTGAGCATCCTTTGCAAGGGGCAGGCAGAGGTACCTGCCACCACCCACCCTGAGCATGCAGCCCCAAAATCCTGTGGCTACCTTCCAGCACAGCTATGCAGCTGGTTTTCAAATGCCTTTTCTGTTCGGTGTGTGCATCGCCTTTTGTTTTGTAGATGAAGGGATGTCTGTGCACTAAATAAAGGGGTTCTTCAGTTTAATATGAAAAAAAAGAAAAGGGGAGGGGAAAGTAGAAAAACTGGTGCCTTTTGAGCTGGCAACTCCAAGGGCAGAGGGGTTACCCAAGGCCACCCCTCGCCAGCCGAAAGCCTGTGTGTGCAGCAAGGAGCTGCACCGAGGGAAAAGCCAAGGGGACAAATGGGCAGAGCTGTGCTGAGGTCCACCGTGGGTGTGAACCAGTGCCCGATGCACGTGGAGCTGCTGCTGGGAGATCAGCTGGTTTTTTGGGTCAATGTATGGGACCAAAAAATAGGGCCAGGGAGGCACTGGGAGACAGGGCAGCATCTTGGGGAGGGCTTGCTAAACACCCTACTAAATGAGCTCTTTGTTTTTGGGTAGCTGGTGCTGGAAGCACGTCAAGGGAAAGCTGACACGGTAACTCACTTGGGAAATCCTGCGGCCAGGGATGGACGGCAGCTCTGCGCAGCTTGTGTAAGTTTTAATTGAAGCTGGGCATCCAACATGAGGTTCTTTAATCCACGCTGGCTCCAACAGAGACGGTGTTTCCAAGGGTGGGGAGCATCTGCCACTCCTCTGGAGTTATTGGCGGCCGTGGGTGGAAAAGAAGATCCTTATGAGGGCCAGCTCAGGATGGCACCGCAAACTGTTGGCGTGCATGGCTTGCCTGGCTGAGCTGGAGCGGTAAAGGCTGCCAGCCTGATCGTGGGGAAATCAAAACAGAGGGGTTGCCTTGGCAATGCTGGCTTGCCCACATCCTGTGCGCTGCAGAGCAACTGCAGTGGCTGGGGATGGAGGTAGAGTTTGCAGAGAAGTTGCAGTTCACTGGAAACAGGGGGCAAAGGGCTGGAAAATGCTATGCAGGGTCACTGTGGCAGAGGGGAGACAGCTGGAGACACTTTAGGGCCCGATTTTGCAACTTCAGGCCTTTTGGCTCAACTCTCAACAGGCTCTTACATCTGCACGAAGTCCCCTCCAGCCTAACAAAGCTCATCCCACTCTGACACACAGCCTGGCTCAGGCAGGAGCGGGGCCACCCTAAGGTGCTTCTCCCTGCATCGAAGTTGAGAGCAGTGGCAGCTCTGGAGGGCCAGCCAAACCTGGCTNGCTCACTGTCAGGACTTGCTTAGCTGACATGAAAGCGTCTGACCTGCAGCCACCTCCATTGCCTTAAAGAAGATGACACCTCATTTCTGGTGAGACCTCACTTCATGCAGTTGATGGTAAGTGGTGCAAAGCAGGAACCGCAATATTAAACCATTTCCTTCTGTTATTCTGTTTTTGCTTTATGTCAGCTTTATACCCGCTCTCCACTAGCAGTGATAGCTACAGGCCAGGCGAGGAGAGGGTGACTTCTGTCAGAGCCTGAGAGCTCACCCATACAACTAGCAGACACAGTTATGCATGCACATGCCAAGGACAACTATTTTCCCGCCTGCACCTGTGGACTTAAAGGAAAACTGGATGAAACCCGACACTGAGCGTGAGCAGTTTCCTTAGCCGGGATTGCATGTTACTGTTTCGGAAACGGTGAATAAGAAGACTTTTGCCGCCAGTCTCCTAGAGCTCTCAGCAGGCTCCAGAGATCTTCCTCAAGCATTAAAAAACAAGCACCAAAAGCCACCACCCAGCAAACAAAACCAACTAAAGCTTCATCTTATTCCCACCGCCATCAAACCTTCCTGCCAGAAGCTGCAAGTAGATGCTTTCATCCCCTAAAGGGAGCGATTTGGAAAACTACTGATAGAAACGTTGGGTAACAGGGTTAAAGTGAAACTATTTTGCAAGCTGCTGCCTGGAGCCCGCTCTGCGATCGTCGTCTGCACAGGCGCGGCTGCCATAGGCCCCGGGATGGGTACGGCTCCTGGCCAAGAGGCAAGTGTTGTCTTTGGGAAGCCGCTGCTGTCACTCCTGACAGCGCCAGGAGCTCCCCTGAGCCATCTCGCTCTCCTCTAAACCACGGCAGAGTCACTGCTGCTTTCTGGGGCTCCCGGGCAGCCCCCACCCAGCCCACCCCTGGCCCACCCTCACATGGATCGCATCAGTTTTGGTCCCTGGAGCGGATCATGGGTGGTTGTGGTCACAGGAGGTTCAGGCGGCTGCAGGCCCCCCCCCCCGGGCCAGCCCCGCGGATCTCCAGAGCGCAAGTAACAGCAAAATTTGTTGGCACAGCCTTACCTCTACCTCTCACCAGCCCAAATCCCTGGTGCTGGGCAGGTCTTCTTCTGACACGTGTCCCCCGAGAGCCACTTGCTCTTCACTCGCCATGTCGCAGGTGCCACTGTCCCCACCCGGGGAACATCTGCCAGCACCTGCTCCGCGGGCCGTGCCACGGCCACACCGCCCAAACCCCAGCCCTAGAGCCAGCCCAGCCGGGTGCGGGCAGCGGATGATGCAGCCTTAAAAAAACAGAACGGAAAACCCCTGGGTTTGGGTCACGCGAAGCGATAACGCCCAGGGAAACCCGGCCCGGCGGGCGATGCCCGGCGAGCAGCGACTCCCGGGACCCCCCTCCCAGGGACCTCCCCCGGGGCCCCGGCCCACCTTCCTCGGCTCCC
>VZZY01014476.1:155605-248265 GCA_013400335.1 Eurystomus gularis | reverse complement strand
CCCGGCCCTGCACACCCACCGCCCCAACACCCTGCCGGGACCGGGACCGGAGCGGGGACGAGGGGGTCCCCGCTGCTGCGCCTGCCGCGGGGTCCCGGGAAGGCTGGCGAGGTTACAGTTGTTTAGTCTAGGAACGAGGCGTGAAGGGGGAGGCACGAAACCGCGCCTGAAACACGCCAAAAACTGGGGAAAGAGAGAGCACCGCGTGTTCTCCCTGCTGGGAGGGAGGCGCGGGCTCTGGTGCAGCAGAGGTTTCCCCAGAAGAATTTTTTAGCGGGGCTGCCGGTGCAGCGGTGTCCCTGCTCTTGTGGAGAGGCTGTTAGGAACAGGGCAGAGCTCCACCTCCGAAACACGGCACCCGGGCTGTGCCCCGCAGCCCGACCCCCGTGCCCGCGCTCCCGGCCCTGGAAAGGGCACCTGCAGCAGGGCGGGAGGTGACACCCCGGGGGCTGCTCTCCTCCATGCACCTGTGGAGCTGATAAATGATGTTTCGACCCCATTTCAACCCAGTTTTCATAGAATCATAGACTGGTTTGGGCTGGAAGGGACCGCAGAGACCATCTAGTTCTAATCCCCCTGCCATGGCAGGGACACCTCCCACTGGACCAGGTTGCTCAAGGAACGTTCTGATATTTCCAAACTTTGATTTCAGTTCAATTTGAACCCCCGCCCCCTTCCCCTTTTGCTTCCTTTTCATCTTCTTTCTTTTTTATCTCCCTATGAGGGGTATCTAGGAATCACTGGATCCCCACTGCTTTCCAGTCCAGAGCTGAGCAGTGTCCATGTGGCATTGCAGTGCTGACAAGCTGGGCAAGCTATGACTAGAAAAATGTTCTGCTGGAATTTTTCTGGCTAGCTTGAATCCTTTTGGCTTGCAAAAGCCTTGTGCTCTCCCTCCTTTGCGCTCCAGAATCAACATCTTTTGCTTTTCTGCTTAGGCCTTAGTGCTAACTCATGTTGCTGGGGTAGCTGGGGCTGCCCAACCCTTCAAGGCTGCTGGAAAACTGTCCTGTGTTCCCAGTGCCACGTCTTGGCAGCACCAGGAGCAAACCTGTGGTGGGAATACGAGGGAAGAGGTGCAAAGAGAAGGGGTGGAGGGCTGCCTGCCAGCCCCAGCTGCCTCCACTGCCCTCCCTTCTGCTGCCTTCAGCCTAGTGCTGGGGCCGGGGAGGTGAGAGACCCCAAGAAACACACATTGCAGGTTATAGCTTGTGCTCGTTGCCTCCCAGTAGCCTTTGGCAACCTCTTCATGTGCTGCAGGAAGCACCAAATGCTTTTTACCTAAAGATTTGCTGTCTGTTAACACCAGGAATTTTTTCCTTGGTTTTATGCTACAGGATGGAGATTCCTGGGTTTTGCACCATGTTCATGGCTCACCACATCTCAGTTTACCCCTTCCCAGCTTACCCCATCCCAGCTCACCCCACCCTTGCTCTCCCCTCTCACTGAGCTGCAGCAGTCCAGGCCCCATGAAAAAACCCTTCCCAGAGCACGCAGAAGTAGCCACTTGGGTGCTGGCAGTCACCTGGGGGCACTCGGCCACTCTACAGCATAATGTCACCTTTGAAACCACTCTACTAGGATTGCCTGGAAACATTTATTATACAAGGTCTCCACAGACGAGTGTGGACAGGGGCATAGAGCTCGGGGGTGCCCATGCCTGGGGTCATGGGGGATGAAAGCCCTGCCTGTCCCCGGCCACACTGCAGCCGCGGTGACTGGGAGGTTTGCTTTGTTCCCTGGGCAAACAGCCCCGCTGGGGCTTGGCGCTCTCTTGTCACTAATTTAATTTGGCAGAGACCTTGCTGAGGGAGGAGCTGCTGGTCTGGGCACCTTCCTCGGCTTTTTGGGGGCCCCTCCGAGTACCCACTTGGCTTTGGGTGGGAGCATTGTGACGAAGTGTTGAAGCTGGTGGTCACTGATACCACTGACCTCAGTATTTAAACCTCTCGTGATGCTGCTGCTACCTGTAGAGGCTTGATGCCGTTGAGTGTAGCAATACCATTAAACTGGGAAGCATTGGATAGACTTAAAGAAGCTTAGAATTAATGCAAGAATACACAAATATGATCAGTCAGACCATGGCTCTGTCTAGCCTGATAAGTTCTTCCTCACAGTGGTTCATTGGAGATGCTTTGAAAGAATCTAAACACCGTTTGATGCTTGAGACTGTGGATGCCTCCTGCAGCGAGGAGGTCCACAGCTCCTTCATATGGACCATGGGAAAAACTGTACATTTAGGGGTGGGGCGTGGTTGAATCTGCCACCTCCTAGTTTTGTTTGGCATCCAGTGTATCTGGGCTCCAAGGGATTGTGCTTTGTTTTTCAGAAACTTTACTGGGCAAGAGGAAGCTGTGACTCAGCCGCTGATGAATCACTCCTGCTCCTTAACATGTCGTCCTGCTTGGTGCTACCCCTCAAGCACAGGAAACGAGTAAGCCTGTACCAGACAAGCTCCTGTCATGTCATGGGATGTCAATCTGAGCCCAGGCCTGGGACCTGCTAGAAATCAAATTCCACCTCCAGCCTTTGTTTTCCATCCATCCTTCCCAAAGTCTTTATTTTCATGAGAGATCAAAGCCTTTCCCATGCTGAAAAGCCCCCGGATAACTTCCATTTCTTCCAAGGTCCTCTCAACCCCTAATTTTGTTTTGAAAACACTACTCATTTTACACTGAAAATAGAAACACCCTCTTGTTTGTCCTTGTTTCATTGGATTCAGCTGATTCATTTACCAGTTTGCCCCATTTCACAGCTGGGAGCTTTGCTTCTGCCTTGATAACATCCAGCTGGTACCCAGGGCTGGTATATTTGGGTTTTTCTTGGCATGGTGGGATGGGAGGAAATGTGAAGTGGCTGCAGACGTGATCGCACCTTTCTCCTTGGCTGCTTGCTCTGCTCTCTGGTTGTGATTTCTGTTTGCAGACGTTAGCTCCGCTTAAAGTAAGCAATGGAAAACTCTCCTCCCAGAGAAACATTCCTCTCATTTTTCCCCTGTGCTTCTGCCTTTTCCCCTCCCTCTCCCCCTCCCACAAAAAAAGCCAGCAGTTTAAACACCAAAAATAAAGCGTGTCTGGTTGTGGGCTGGATAAAAATAGCAGCCCTTGGTATTTACTTTAGCAGCAGCAGTGAGTTTTCCTGCTTTGGAGAACAGGGAGGCAGGAGTGGGATGGGATGGTGACCCTTGAGGGGTGAAGGACAAGCACTGAGTTGGTGTTTTGGGGGCTGGCAAGCTCCATGGCAGCTGCTTCATCCCCTTCTCTCCCTCGGTTGGTGCCTGTGGGGCTCTGTCCCAGGTGTACTAATCCCAATGTGCTGGTTTGGGGCTGCCCTTAAGTGCCTGGGGCTCTTTCCTTCATGGGCAGTGATGGGGGAAAGACTGCTCTTCAGGGAAATACCCCCAAACTGGTGAGTTTTTTGGAGATGCCTCTTCCCCACCCGTCACTTGTGAGGCTTTGGGTGCAGCTGGGCTTGCTGAGGTGTGTCTGGGTCTGCTGGAGCATCCGTTCCTGGTGCCTTGGGGAAAGAAAGGGCTGGGGTGGGGAGTGAGGTGGGGTCCTTGGGTGCGTTCTGAAGTCCTGTTTGGTGCTTGCATTGAGCAAAGATGGGGTATGGGGACCTGAGTGCGTTTGGGGAGGAGGGAGGGTGTGTGTCACTGCTTGAGGTGCGTTTTCTTATGTGCTGCGGGGTTTGGGAGGAAAGCAAACCTCATAGGTAGGGCTTTTTGATTTTTTTAGAGCTGATTGTTCTGTGCATGTGAGCCTTGAGGAACTCCTTCCTGAGGAAATCATATGGGCAGCGCTGGCGGCAGGCAAGGGGGAGAGGAGATGTACTGGGAGGTGGGGAAAGCACCAGGGCTGGATGAGTCCTGGCAGCGTGACGTGGAGCCTTCCCATTTCAGAATGACTCAAGGATCAGTTAGGTGAAGGCCAGGCAATGAAAAGCCCCGCAGGTGAATGGGGGTGCTCCTTCCCCTGGCGTGGAAACGGGGTCACCAGCAGTGTCTTTCTGTCAGCTCCCAAGGGCTGGATTTGTGGGAGGTGTGAACCAAAAGCAGAGGAGCAGGTGATGCTCTGGCACAGCCCCAATGCCCCCAAGGACCAGCGTGTGCCCCAATAGTGGGAAGCAGTGCCTCATGCCTCCTCCTGGAACAGCCACTCCTTGGGGTTTCTTGTGCTGGGTGAGTGTTGGATCTGGCCTGCCAAGGTTGCTTTTTAGGTGAAAAACTGGTTGTGCCGGCTGTCCCCTCTGGCACAGTCCTTCCTCCAGCTCAGCCCCATGATGCTGAGGAGTGATCAGTGGTCATCCCTTGGTGTCAGCTTCCTCCAGAGCCCAGCCAAGGTGGGCAGGGAGATCTAATCTCACCTCTTTAACAATAAGATGCTGCCAGATTATTGTTTTTTTTAGATGTTCTTTTTACTATCCCTTCCCCTCCTTAAGCCGCTTCCATGGGGGAAGCTGATCCTGGAGATCTCTGGTGAGCTGATGTCCCTTTGCTTGGGACTACATGAGGATTTTGGCTGGTGCCACAGAAGCAGTTGGCCAAGGTGTGCTCTTGTGCCAGGATGTTTTGTGCTGTCCTTGGGGCTTAGTTCCTGCCTGGTGACTCTTTGACCCTTGCTTTTCACAGTTCAAAGTCTTCCTCCTCCTCATGTTGTTTGCTAATGGGGGCTCACTGGGGAGGATGCAGCTGGGTGCTGAGGCTTTGCCGGAGTGGCTTGGTGGGAGTTCACCCATCGCTGGGGAGGGAACTGAGAGTGAAATGCAAATTGTGGTGGGTAAAAGAGGAAAAACATGCTGAAGGCCTTTCTCCTGGTGGTGTTTTGCCTCCTTGTGCCCCCCATGAGACAGAGCAGCAGGTTCCTTTATTTGGTGGGGCAAAATCCCCCTCAGGCTGGGGGAAAGGTGACCTTGTGTCACAGGTGAGGAACCAATACGTGATGGCAAGCAAGGAGATGCGGACTGCTTTTGGCATGACTTGAGTGCAGCAGCAGGGACATGGGACCAGGAAGAGAGCCAGGGCCTGTCCCCAGGAGCAAAGAGACACCAGCTGCCAGTGGTACTCCTCCAGCCCTGTTTCCTCTGTCACTTCTCTCCCAGCTGCCTGTTTCCAACACCTTCTCCTGAAATTCTTAGGGGAAGGTTTCCCACATTACCCCCTACTTCTTTCACTTTTGCACAGGATTTTTCTCATGAACATTTACTGAGCTAATTCCTCCAAACTCCTCTTTTATTGTGATGTCACCAAACGCAGGGGACAGTATGGAGACAAGGGGCCATTATGGCAAACAGAGATGGTTAATGTTCCCACCAGCATCCCGATGTGCTCTGCTCTGCCATCTGGCAGCCACACCAGGCCCCAGTGCCAATAGAGGAGTAATGCTGGGGAGATAACCTGGGTGGGAACAAGAGGATAAGCTGCGCTGCTTGGAATTGATGGTTGGACTCGATGATCCCAAGGGTCTTTTCCAACCTGAATGATTCTATGGTTCTGTGAATAAGTGTGCTTATACATGGTGTGATGCATGCTATGGGGTGCTGCACACCTCCAAAATCGCTACTGACAGCAGAAAGCAATCCAAAATCATAGACTCATAGAGTGGTTTAGGTCACAAGGAATCTTTTGAGCTCATCTAGTCCAACCCCTGTGCAGTGAGCAGGGATGTCTGCAACTACAGCAGGTTGCTCAGAGCCCCGGCCAACCTCACTTGGAATGGTTCCAGGGATGGAGCATCAACCACCTCTCTGGGCAACCTGGGTCAGGGTCTCATCACCCTCAGTGTAAATAATGCCTTCCTCTCTCTAGTCTAAATCTCCCTCTTTTAGTTTAAAACCATCACCCCTTGTCCTGTCACAACAGGCCCTGCTAAAAAGTCTGTCCCCAGCTTTCTGATGGGCCCCCTTGAAGTACTGAAAGGCCACAATGAGATCTGCCCAGAGCCTTTTCTTCTCCAGGCTGAACTCCAGCTTCTCCAGCTCTCTCAGCCTGGCCTCACAGCAGAGGCCTTCCAACCCACGCATCGTTGCTGTGGCCTCCTCTGGCCCCACTCCAACAGGTCCATGTCTCTCCTGTGCTGAGGACTCCAGAGCTGGCCCCAGCACTGCAGAGGGGTCTCGCCAGAGTGGAGCAGAGGGGCAGGATCCCCTCCCTCTCCCTGCTGCCCACACTGCTGGGGATGCAGCCCAGGATGCCATTGGCTTCTGTGCTGCGAGCGCACATTGCTGTCTCATCTCCAGCTTTTCACCCAGCAACACCTCCAAGACCTTCTCCACAGGACTGCTCTCAATCCTGTCACCCCCCATGTTGTGTCTATACCAGGGATTGCCCCTGACTCAAAATACTGGGAGGGAGAGAAGTGCAGTTATAAGGAAGTCCCTAATAGCAGCTGGGATCTTGCCTCAAATATAACGTGTATAATATGGATTCATTTTTTTTGTTGGAGAAGATTGTTGGAGCAGGTTGGAAGCAGAAAAATTACTGCATGTTGAGGCCATGTCTGTAGCGCAGAGAAGAGGGAATGAGCCTCTGGGCTGCTATTCACAGTGTTCCTCATCCCAGGGAGAGGCGACAAATCATAGAAATTTAAAAGCCTTGCATTTAGATTTGATTAAAAGAGATAAATTATTATTTTATATTTTAACACTCTACATAATTATGCTTTAGAGCTTGTAGCCACAGGAGTTGAAAATATAAAAATGGGAATGAGGGTTTTAAAGGGATGATGAGCACATCCAGGCTGATGAGGCGGAATCAGACGCCCAGAATGTTAAAGATGGTGCTATAAAATCACATTCTGCGGGGCCTAAGGCAGCTGTGAATTCATGGGATGGGGATGCCCCTTCATCTGCCTGCTCCAGCCTTGCTCTTGTACGCTTTGTACCTCCTCCTGTGGTGCTGCTTGCTCCTGGGCGAACATTTCCCTTGTGTTTTTTTTGGGTTGATGTTGCAGGGTGTGTTGCTGGGAATGCATTGCTCAAGCTGCAGGTTTGGGATGGATGCCCAACACCCTTACTGAGGACCTTTGTACACCCCCTGATGTTTGCTGGTGGAACAAAGTTCCTGAGCATCGCTCATGCAAGGAGGGAACTTTGGTAAGAGGGCTGTGATGAAATATCCCTGTATAAAGTGCAGATGTGGGGGGGCTGATGGTGTGATGCTCTGGAAGTGCCCAAGGAGAAGCGTGACTGCCCACAGCATGGCTGTGCTGCCTGGGGAGGCATACTCCTTGGAGGGGCTGGAAATGTGAGCTCCCACCACATGTGATACTCCACAACCATGTCTAGAGTATATAGATGGCTTTGAGCTGGACAAAGGCAGAGAGCGACAGAGGGATGAGAATAGTGGGCACCAGTGATTGGTGATGGGAGTGGAGCTTCCTAGGGGTTGCTCTGGTGGGGCAAAACACCTCCCTGGCTTAAGTCAAAACTTGGAGCATTTAGGAAAGGGCTTATGCCAGCCCTCATCCCCTTCTCATCCTATCTGGTGAGCTGGGCCACAGCTCTGATTTTGGGAGGTGGGTTATGGTCTAGAGAGATGCTGTGGCTCCACATGTACCTGCCTTCTCTGGGTGCCAACCTCCCAGTGGTGGGTACTGCCTCTCATATCTGGTTACTGCAATGGGAAGACCATATTTCCCCCAAGTGAGATTTTTCTGGGGTGCTCTACAGGGAATGGAGGTCCTGAGGGCCCCACTTGGCCCCAGACATGCTGAACAGGGGGTACAGTGAAAAGCGCTGCCCTTTTCTAAGGAACCGTAAATGAAACCCACCATGTTAGATCAACTACTTGGCCAAGCACTGTGAGACTGAGATGACAAGCACTGGCACAGGCAGCCCTTCTTCCCCAGTCCCTTCCATCTCCATCCCCTGGTGCCTCTGTGCACACAGGAGAGCTCCTGGGCTTGCCTGAAGGGTTTTCCATGGCATTGGCTCCCTTCAGACATGAAAAGGTCATTTAATTCAGACAGTTGAGTCCATTAGGCTTCAGGCTTGGCTTTTTGCTGTGCTAGTGATCATGGTTGAGGTGGGGGATCCCTGCCCTCACAACTTCCTTTTTTTTTTTTTTTTTTTCCTCCTGAATCAGAGCAAGAAAGAGAAGTTAAGAAGCTACCACAGAGTAAATTCCCCTGGTTTGTCTCCCCACAATTAAACTTAGAAAATATTGAAGTAGTCTGGCAGAAGAGCTTCTTTCAGGCTTTCTCATCCTGCCTGGCTATGTATCAAATGTGAAAGCTCAAGATGAGGAGATCTAAATAAAGTCTGCAAGACTTTCAAAACCCTCTGAAATTCATACCTGTCCCAGACATTTTTGCTAAATCAGAGTTGGTTTAAGGTTGTTTGGTTTTGGTGGTTTTTTTTTGTTTTCCACTGGAAGTATGTTCTGCTGGAAATAGCCTTGCAGTTTGGTTTTCAGTGGGTTTCCATCGTGCTGGGAACAGATTGCTGTCTAAACTGGGAGAACGGCTTTAACTAAAGACTTTGGGGTTATTCCACTTTGCTCCTGAGTATTTACACCACGGCTTTGGTTTCTCTGGCTGCAAACTGTAGAGCTGAGGGCCTCTCTAGCTCATGGGAGAAGCGAAATTTATTAACAAAACATCTTGCACTGGGCTGAGGCCAAAGTGAAGCTCTGTACATTACCAGGGTTAAAGGACTGGCCACACTGACCTGACTTTGTGGTCACCTTATTGTTATTTATTTTAACAGGGTAGCTCAGGCAGGGGGGACCATGGGAGCTTCTGGTCTAACCTGCTGCCCAGGGCAGCCCTAGGGTTGGACTAGGTTGCTCAGAGCTTTCTCCACCCTGGTCTTGAGCACCTCCAAGGATGGAGATGGCACCACCAGCCAATGGTGGGCTGCCCCCAAATGTCCTCTCTCTGTATTTTTTTAATCCTGTTGGATGTGCTTTGTCTCTCAGCTGCTCTGCTCCTCCCAGTTTGTGTTTCTTGGTGTGCTTTGCAAAGAAGTGTGCTTTCTTTCAGCTGCTTCTGCTGGGCTTACCAGAGTGGCTGCCTCAGCTGTGTAACACCTTGAAGCTCAGCAGCTGACACACCACCAGAAGGCTGCACTGCCATTCAGTGAGACCTGGATAGGCTGGAGAGTTGGGTGGAGAGGAACCTCATGAAGTTCAGCAAGGCCAAGGGTAGGGTCCTGCACCTGAGGAGGAATAACCTCCTGCACCAGTACAGAGGAGGGGTTGACCTACTGGGAGGCAGCTCCACAGAGAAGGACCTGGGAATGCTGGTGGACAAGTTCACCATAACCCAGCAGTGTGCTTTTGTGACCAAGAAGGCCAATGGTGTCCTGGGATGCATTAAAAAGAGTGTGGGCAGCAGGTCGAGGGAGGTTCTCCTTCACCTCTACTCTGCCCTAGTGAGGCCACCTCTGGAGTACTGGGTCCAGTTCTGGGCTCCCCAGTTCAAGAGAGACAGAGAACTGCTGCAGAGAGTCCAGCAGAGGCTGCAAAGATGCTGAGGGGACTGGAGCATCTCTGTGCTGAGGAAAGGCTGAGAGCCCTGAGGCTGTTTAGCCTGGAGAAAAGAAGGCTGAGAGGGGATCTGATCAGTGCTTATCAATATCTAAAGGGTGGGGGCCGAGAGGATGGGGCCAAACTCTTCTCAGTGGTGCCCAGTAACAGGACAAGGGGCAATGGGCACAAACTGGAACCCAGGAGGTTCCATCCGAACATGCAGAAAAATATCTTTCATGTGAAGGTGCCCAAGCCTGGCCCAGGCTGCCCAGTGAGGTTGTGGAGTCTTCTTCTCTGGAGAGATTCCAAACCTACCTGGATGCCATCCTGAGCAACCTGCTCTGGGTGACCCTGCTGGAGCAGGGGGTTGGATGAGATGATCTGCAGAAGTCCCTTCCAACTCCCCCATTCTGTGATTCTGCAAAACTGCCAAGCAAAAAACCAAGAACTGCTTCAGGTGAGGAATTATCTGAGCTCCAGTAGAGCAGGACATGTCCTTGCAGGAGGGTGAGAGCATATGAGTCCCTGCTAACAAGCCCCCCCTAAGCTCTATCTCCCTTGGGATAAAAGAGGATTAGAGGACATGCATCCCTGATTGGTATGTGGTTGGGACTGAGATGCTGCCAGGCTTGGGTGCACTAGGACCCCGCTCCCACCCCACTCCTGGACAGGCACACAGCTCGCTCCTTCGGTATCTTTTATTAATGTATAGAAAATGCATTAAAAAAAGGAACTATACATAGCCTAAGAGCGGTCAGGACTAAAAATACTAGTTAACAATGGTTAACAAGCGTCGATCCCATTCTCCGAGCTACGTTTTCATTACAGGGTGGGGAGGGTTGTTTAATATATTATTTATTTATATTATTTATGTGTTTATTTGCTTTTATCTTCCCCCTCATTTGGTTGCGTTAGTTTGTGTTTGAGTTCATCAGAACCTATCCAAGGGATTTTGTTGCCTCCATTCTTCCTTCTTATTTATGTTTTTTAAAATCTTTTTGAAGTAATAAACACAATTCCAGGGTAACACCTGTACACAGAGGGCTGCTTGTTTGTTTGTTAGGTTTTTGTGTCACCATCTTTCTGAGAAACCACCAGCACCTGGAGAGCTGCAGGCTGGGTGCTGAGGCAGGTCTTGGTGTCAACATCTCCCCAGGGAAGGGCCTTTCTCTCCCCCTTACCCCAGACCTCCCCCATGGAAGGGGCAAGGAACTGTCACCACCACTCGGGCACCATCAGGTTTAAGGAAGGTGGAAGGTGACCCTGAAGGATACCAATGGCCCTCAAGGGGCTCAGCTGGATTTGATGGCCGCTCTGGGGTGGCTGGTTGGCAGAAACAGGGATTGGCCCTGCGACAGAGCCCTTTGTTAGTGGGTGTAAGCAGGAATTACGTTTTTTTTGGGGGGGTGAGAGCTCTTTGCTGGCAGTGTCTGGTAAGGACAAAGCTTGTGGGCATTGCTGGGGGGCACAGGGCAGGGGTGTGTGTTGGCACCCCAGGGTGCAATGGTGGGGGCATACCAGGAGGGGGGCTCTGGGTCTGGATGAAGGGCATGTGCTGGTGCAGAGGTGATGCACTGAGTGGGTATTTTGGCTCCTGCTGTATTTTGGCAAGTCATCCTAAGCCTGCTGCAGCACAGGGCCGTCCCAGTGTGGGGACACCACTGCCCATGCCTTTACTTGCTGCACCACTGGGGATGAAGGTGGCACGAGTTGTGCTTTCTGAACCTGATGCCTCACCTGGGGTAAGCATCACTGTGGGAAGGAGGTAAGAGGTTGGGGCAAGAGGGCATTTAGGCTGGTATTAGGCTTTAAGATGCCCGTGCTAGAGTAATGCAAAGATAAGGAGTAGAAGTGACGGCTTCTTCTCAACCTTTGTCTGACTCTGACACTCTTGCAGCATCCTTCTGCCAAAATGCAGCCACCTTTGGAGAAGGCCTGGCCTCTCTTTCCCTAAATTACTGATTTTTAAATGCTGTCTTAATCACTTTACTAAAAGCAGCTTTTCCTTTCAGGCCTTATTTTTTTTCCTTTGGTTGCATTTTAGTGCAGTGTGCGGTGGAAAGGTGGGCTTGGAGGTCTGGCAGGAATGGAAACAGAGGGAAAACCAAACTGGGTGAGAGATGAAAAAGTCTCTTGTTGTTTCCTTCCAGGATCTGGGGGTTAGAAATAGGAGGTGGCTTTGAAAGGCTATGGGTGTCCTGGGCATGTGTGGTGGTCTGCTGGGTGAGGGACCTGATGTGCTTATGGCCTGGTGTTATGGGATTTGGAATCTCACAGTGGATAGTGTAGTTTGAGTAACAGCTTCAAGTTCATTTGAGGGTCTGGGGCAAGCCTGGGCCATACGAGCTGGATGGTAGAAGAGGCATCAGGGCCCAGTGATGGTTCATGTGCTGGAGCCAAGGTCTCTCAAGATGAATGCTGTGCATGATCCAGGCTGGCTTTCTGGGAATTTCAGGCCTGTTGTCAAGACTTCATTCAGCCCCAATGCTACGCTGGTGGAGGACAGGGCCAAACTTCCTCTGGCTGGAGAATGAATTCAGAAAAAGATCTTGCCCAACCGGTGGTGTAGGGTAAAGAGAGACTGTACTTAATCACCTGGCCATTGTGTAGCATCAACATTAAGTGCAGATTTGCTTGAAACCACTGGCAGGAGCTTTGTCAAAAAAAATTCATTAGGCAATGATGAAAAATAAGTTTCTGGAAAACTGTATCTTGTAGATGGACAATGTGGACAAGCAACAATAGTCCAAATGACCAGGTCATCGTTGCTGTTTTTTTTTGCCTAGGCTTGGGTTAGGTTATCACCAGGAGAGCAAAACCACCCCATGTAGATGTCTTTCCTTTAAAAGATTTTAGCGACTGTTTCACCAAGGTAATGGAAAGGCAACACTCTGGTATGATGTTTGAGATCAAGGCCCAGCATTGGTATATAGGAGCAATGGAAGTTCAGATCTTATCTCCAAGGGCATCCTTCAGACTCGATGATGGAGTTGAGTCAACTGAGCTCTTTCATCCTGGTTGCAGGACTTAGAAAAGGGATGACAGACATAAGCAGAGAGGGAGAGACATACGTCAGAAAATCTATTTAGAGAATAATCAGCCTTTTTGAGGATCTTCTTTTGAACTGCTTAGGAAAGCTTGACATGTTTTGATTTTCTGCTTGACTCATACTTTTGAAAAGAGAGATTTCTTGCCTTCCACTTGATTGCAAATGATGAGCTCCTGTGTTTCCACTGATGTCTCTTCCTTTCACCTGGGTAGGTAAGCAAACAGCACCATCTTGGACAGGCAATGAAGGCCATCTACTGCCAATCCCTGCTCCTAGTTATAACCACTGTGCTATGGTGCTTTTGTTAGCACAGTTCTTGCCTATAAACTCTCGGTGACATTGGGAAAGATGTTACTCTGCTGGTCTTCTAGGAGGCTTCTTAGGTTTTAATCAGTTCTATCTGCTGCTTCTTATTGGCTTTTGGGACCTAAAACAGGTCAGGTTGCTTGGGGGGTGTGACATGCTGCCATCTGTGACCCTGGCCATGTCCTGCAAGAGACCCCATCATCTGCAGCCTCTCTGACCTGTTCCTCAACTGGTTGACTTGTTGCTTGATTTGATGCTGATGGGAAGTAAGAAGAGATGCCCTATTTACATATGAGATATTGCTGAGCTACAGCATCTGTCATCCAGGTCAGACTGCAGCTTGTAAGCTGACCACTTGAAGGGCTGGGCCCTGTATCATCCTGACCTTGAGGTTAGCTGTGATTTCATATGCCAGTGCATGGCATGGACAAGGAGGCTGCATTTCCCCCCTAATGTCCTTCTTCAGCTCCGCAGCCGTGGCGGGTAGCATCAGAAAATCCAGGAGCATGACCATGAAAGAGACACTAGCCTGAATTATAAGATACTGCAAAGATGCCTTTATGTTGCAATCTGGAAGATGGTTCTTGAGACAAAGCAGCTTCAGTGTGATAAAATCAAAACACAGTGTTTAGCATTTGTAATGCTGCCTTGGCTGCGAATCCAGCAATGAGCTGCATTGTCCTTGGACGTGGGAATGAGTCCCTTCTCAGAGACCAGGTCAATGACAATGTCCAGCATTGATCAGAGCCCTTGGTAGAGGAGTGACTTCATCGTGGTGGTCATTTGGGCTATGTGGAGTTGGTGTCAATGACAAGAGAGCAGCTAGAGGTATCTGAAGGGTCCATAGTCCTTAATATGGGAGAAGTTAAGGACAGGAAGAGCAAACTCTTCCAAGAGTCTTGAAGTGCTCCAAAATCTGAGTGGATGAAGCCTTCATTCCAGGAGGGGCACCAGTTGATTTCCTGTTAGAGATGGTGATACCAAGGCACTGAGATTTGAGTCCCTGTTGTGATGGCAGCAAAGAGGGATAGTGTAGAAGGAAGGGAAAGGCTGTTTCTCAGCTTGCATTTATCTTGCCTCTGCTGTGTTATCATCCTTCCCCATATCTGTGGTGGTCCCTGAAGAAGAGCACGTGGGCTGTGCTGGCTGCTGTCTGGGCTGCGGCTGTGTGATTGCTCTTTTGGTTGCTGGTCCTTCTCTGAGACTCTTTGTTTTGAGACCAATGACCTCTGTGAGAGACAGTATGGTGGCATATAGAAGTAGCAGAGGAAATGGGCCCTAGACTTCAAGACCAGAAGCAGTGATTTTTCTCACAAGTATCTAATTTGACTCCTTTCTTCTCCATCAAGCTCAGCATAACCCAGGCAGATGTTGTGCATCTGAAGTGGGATGAGTTCAGCTTGGACAAGTGGATGGTGCAGGCTGGGACTGGTGGAGCAGCTCTTGTTCCCTTGCACCCATGTACATGAGGATGACTTTGACTGTGGTGAGGCCAACATGTGAGCTGTGGGTTCTCTAGAGTTTGCTTACACATGCAGATAGTCACCAAGCCCTCCTAGTATGATCTGGGAAAACTGGGGAGGGGATGAGCCTTGCGTTTGCTCATCCTCACTTCGTCTCCATGCATACAGTGTCTGCATGTAGGAGAGGGATGACCAGGCTCTATGCCCTTGGCCAGAAGGAGAGATGGGCCTGCTGAAAGAGTTGGTGTCTACAGGATGGCACGAAGCTTAGGATCTCCATGCCAGGAGGGGACAGAGAGGCAGGGAGAGGACAGGAGTCCCTGGCTGTGACTGGGGTAGAAATGGCTGCACCAAGGTCCCTATGGGGAAGGTTTCTGCCTTGAGCCCCATGACAAACGTTTCTAAAAGGGTTTGCAGGGATTTCTGAGTCTTTTAAAAAAATATCAAAAATCTGTCCGTTTCTCTCTCTCTCTTTCTTCTTGTGTTAAGGGCCAGAGTATTAGGGTAGGGAGACTGGAAATTTGGTATTTCTCTGGGACAGGTGCAAAGCAATGAGGTCTTTGCTTTCCCATGGCCTTTGCTTGTGCCATGGTTCCCTCCAACACTTGTGAGGGGCAGGTTGCTATCTCAGACGAGTAGTAATTATTTTGTTTTCCCTTTTCATATTATAAAATACAGACAAATGACAGAAAAGGTCAGGTGGCAGGAGATGGGAGGGGATTCAGCTGGCTCAGAGCTGTAGGGACCGTCGCTTCCTCCCAGAGACGTTACGGTGGTTGTAAGGTCGCATCTTCATTTCCACAAAGGGGATGGAGAACTCGTGGCCTTTCCAATGGTACCAGTTAATTCCCTAGCAGGAGGGAGAGAAAGTCATAGGGTGAGGAAAGACCATAATGTGAAACTAGAGTGGGAGAGGAACAAAACAAGATTGACCACTGTAGAGCAGTCAGAAGGAAGCATTCTGTGATTCTGTGACCCTGGTGCACCGATCACACAGCCTCATCTCTAGCTTGGGCTTGCTGCTGTGCTTGGTCTCACTGCTAGAAGAAATGCTGAAGGCTTTCAGCCCAGCTCTGCCCTTACCTGACTGTGCCGGGACTCTCCGTACTTGCCGTTGAGGTTGGTGCGATGGCAGTTCTTATACCACCAGGCCCCCTTGTAGGACATGGCACAGTTGGTCACAGCAACATCATTGTCCCTGTCCTTGGTGGAGAAGGGGCGGCCCTGATGATAGGTGAGGGAGTCCCCTGTGGAAAGAGTTGCTGTTAGGGGTGATGGAGCCCAAGTCATCTGGTCTTTTCACAAGAAAATCAAGATATTCTGGTATTTATGGTAGCCTGCGGAACAACAGCTCAAGCAGCTGGAGGCCTGGGAATAACCTTAACTACAGTTGCTCACAGCTGGTTCATCTGAGGTCCTCTGCTGTTGGTTTAGGATCAGTACAGACCATAGCAAATCTTAGAAGCTGCTTGGGTTTGACAGATAAAATGCTCTATAGTTTTGGATCTGAATTTCAGTGTTCCAGAAATGAATTAAATCCTAAATTTGGGCATCTCTGATTTCCTGAAGCCTGGCTCGGCTACATACTTTCAGAATGCTTTCAGCCTCCTTCCCTCCTGTTCACCAAAGGGAACTTTTTCCTCCCAGAGGAGGCCAAGCATTCATTTATTGAGTCCAGATGCCTGGCCTTCTTTCTCCCTTTGGATAAAGGGAAGGACCTTTTGGAAGGTGCACAATGTCTTATTCCACCAAAAGCACCAACCTTACCTCCTCTCCTTACTAAGGAGCAAGAGAGTTGCTTTGGAGTGGAAGAAGAGCCAAAATGAAATATGGTTGTTATTACAATTGAGTGATGTACTTAAAGAAGACATTCTTAATGTGCTCCTTGGTGGTCCCTAAGGAAATACAAAGGGAACCTAGGCTAGCTGTGTTCAGTCCAGGCACCTAGAAGCTTGCTAGAAAACTTCTTGGCAATGAACCATTTGGCAAGTCTTGGCTCTCTTTGCTCAAGGTGGAGCAGAAGCTCCTTGGTTGGACAGCTAGAAGACCTTGCATGAGTAAAGGGAGGGAGAGAGGGAGGGAGTCATATCTGCAGTACTATTACTGGCATTTTGGGCAATAGGTTAGGTGTCTCATGCCCTGGGACTTGAGGTCAGAGCAAGTGCTCTGTTGCACTCAAGAAGGATTCTTGTCTCTTCTTTTCTGGTAGCAACTACCAGATATTGTATAAGAATATTCCTGCATCTTAGATATGGTGTGGGGCTCCTTGCTAAGTACCTGGCAGTGGAATTTTGTATGGATCACAGAGGCTTGCAGTGACTGGGCATGTCTATCCCATGTCCCCATCCCTGGAAACATTCCAGATCAGGTTGGCCGGGACCCTGAGCAATCTGTTCTAGTTGCAGATGTCCCTGCTCACTGCAGGATGGTCAGACTAGATGACATTGAAAGATCCCTTCCAACCCAAACCATTCTATGATCCCAGCTAGAGGGGCTGCAGCTGTACCCCTCTATTGCTTCTCAGGGAAGAGACCCCCTCCATCACCCACTGTTTTCTGGTGGGCAAAGCCTAGCACTGCTGTGTCAACTGTGCAAGCAGGTGTGACAGTGTCCTTGCAAAACCGGACTGTGTTTGGCCTCTGCGTGAGGAAACAATGCAGAGTATTTCAGATTTTTCCATTGCTGTGGAAGGGCGATAAAAACACCCTCCAGCATGGCATCAATAGTGAGATGCAGTGATTGCCAAGTGAGATGACACCTCTGACGATTGACCTGGTTATTTGAACAGCAGTGCCTCTGATACTTAATATCTAATCCCCAATGGAAAATTCCCTATGTCCTTAGTGGGATTTGTCAGCGTCGGTTACACGATGCAGGAAGGCAGAAATGGCTATGGGTTTGTCTCACTGCTCCAGAAAAGTAAGCTTTGATACTGGGATTTCCTTCACAGTTTCAGACTCTCCAGTCCCAGGGTTTCCCTACTACTTGCTAGCAATGAGGTTGTACCTGAAGTGCCATTGTAGTCCCCAATTCGCAGCTTGTACAGGCTCCGGGAGTCACCAATGGAGAACTTGTCATAGTAGGCATATGCCGCTTCCTGGCCGTCCCTCATGTCTATTCGCAACTCGTAGCGCCCTTGGGACGTGATCTTGTGGATGTTGTCCAAGCCTGGTGAGACAAGCAGTGAGACACTGGGTGAGACCCAGTGCCTGGATCCAGTCCGTGAGCAAACAAAAAGAGTTCTAGACAAATAAAACAGCTGTGGGAAATAAGAGCGAGGAGAGGAACCAACGAGCAACGGCAATTCTGGTTAAGTCTTTGTCTCTTTTGGCACTGGTGGCATCTGAGCTCTTTGTCCCCACTCAAGCTTCACCTCCTTGTGGCTATGAGGGGTAGGTTCAAGGCCCAGCTTCAGCTTTCCCCATGCTGCTGAAGCTAGGGGTGTTCAGCTGTTGAGCCCTGGTGCTTCTCATGTTGCTGTTAAGCTCCCGTACAAGCAAGAGCGTGTTTGTGCTGCAGGGCTGGCCTTGGCTCATGGTCAGGTTTTGGGGGAGAAGACTGTTTCAGAGCTGTGCTGGGTCTCCCACTCACCTCTTCCCTACTTTCTTTGGTCAACTGGCTTGCTGCCTAAGGCCATGTGAGGTCCATGAGCCGTAGCTGTCACCAATGCAACCTGTAGTCATCTAAAGGAGGATGATGGATTTTGGTCCATGAAACCCCCAATGTACTCCCTTCTCTTCTCGGAGGAGCAAATTAGGGAGCTGCTGGCCTTCATGATGTGCTTTTATGTGGTGTGCTCTTAAGTGACTTTCCAATGTGCAGGGCAGGGAGTGAACAATGGAAGGAAAACTGTCCAAGGCAGAGTGTAGAAGAGTAGGGTGAAAGGCGAGGAGCCAACAGCTGGCATGGGTGAGCAGCAAAGTGTATGGGCAGCTTGGGTTTGACATGTCAAGGAAAGACAAATGGTTAAGGTCTTACCCAGCCAAAATTCATCCTCCAAGTTTCCAAAGCCAACCCGGTAATCTGTCCATTTCCGGAAGAAATCAGTCAACCCGTTCTGCCGCCTCTGGAAGACCTGTGGTGGGGGAAGACCAGGCAGAAAATGTGTGAAGAAGAGGAACAGCCTTAGTGGGCTTTGGGGCACACATAATACAATACTTTATTTTTCCATCATGCCTTTCAGGGGAGAAAATTGCAGTGCCCATCCATTTAGTGTTAATTGCAGGTATGCAATTAATTCCTGTGCAGATGGAGAAACTGAAGAGATGTTAGATGATGCTACAACTCTCTGAAGGGAGATTGCAGCGAGGTGGGGGTCTGTCTGTTCTCCCAGGGAACAAGCGATAGGACAAGAGGAAACAGCCTCAAGCTTGAAAAATGTCTTCCCCAAAAGGGTTGTGAAGGCCTGTCCCAGGCTGCCCAGGGCAGTGGTGGAGTCCCCGTCCCTGGAGAGATTGAAAAGCTTTGTAGATGTGGTGCTGGGGGACATGATTTAGTGATGTATTGGGTTAATGGTTGGACTCTATGATCTTAAAGGTTTTTTCCAATCTAAATGCAATGATTCAATGTCCAAGGCAAATCAATGTTCTAATAGGAAGGAATCAGCCTTCAAGCTTTCTGCTCTGTCACCTGGTGCCTCTGGCTTTCTAGCATGTGATTCTGCTTTTGACTGGCTCTTCCTGTGGTATTTAAGGGGATGCTCTGAGGCAGAGTGGGTGGAGGGAAATTACCTGGCTAAAATAACATTCATGCTAAAAATCAGCATTTGAGGAAGCCCTATTTTTTTTCTTTTTTTTTTTTTTGTTTCGACTATACATCTAGCAGAGGTTTGTGTAATGCGTGTAAGTAAGCATTTGACACAAATAAAATCAAAGCACTAGAGCATTATTTACTTAAGCTGTCAGCCCATGTACATCAAGACAAGCAGTGTTTGTGCAATTCAAAAGCCAAAGAGGCATTTTCTTCTAAAACACTCCTGTGCGGACTCAATCGGGGTGATTTCTGACATCCTCCTAATGCAGATGGCGTGAATCATTCCCCATGAAAGCTATCGGCCATTAATTTCATTTCTAGAACGATAAATCAGCTTCACTCTCAGGTTTTGCTTTCCAGAAGCACTGCAAACATGTCAAATAAATCAAAGGGCATTTCTCCAAGTGTAACTATTATTACTGGAGTGTGGGCCATTCCCCATGGCATGGGAAATGAAGCGTGCGATATGAAGCCCGCTGTCATTCCCACGCAGCGTGGTGCTTGACTTTGATGGTAGGGTGAGGCTAGGTTTTTTGGTGGTGGGGACAATGCATGGGACAACCACGTGGCTACTCACAATCCAGCCACCTCCATCAGTGGTCATGTCACAGTAGACCTGCACCCGCTGGCTGAGGTCCCCATTGATGGAGATGGTGTAGACGCCGCTCAGTGTGTCTCCGTTCATCAGGTGCTGGGCACAGTCCTGAGGGTTAGCAAAGACACGACCGCCTGTGAAATAAAAAAAAGGCAATATTTAAACAAATTGACACGCTTTACACCTGCCTTTGGCCCAACTGATTATGATCTAGGAAAGGTCTAACTTGGCTTCTGTGTCCCGAGTTATTCTGTGAGGTGGTGGGACACTGCCAACAACATCAGAGCATTTAACAGACAAAAAACCAACTGTGCATATGTTAATTAATCTCCCTTACGTCCTGTGTTGGAAAGGTGCATGGTAACATCACTATGAATGATGAGGGATGTCACTTCTCGGACCATCTTTCTGCACTGTGTCTGAAACCCTGGAGTTTAAGCTGTCACCAGTGTATTTAGACAGCTGTGAAAATACCAAAACTTGTTCTCCTCTCAGGATAGTTAGCTCCAAACAGGTTTTGTGACTTTACTGATTGCAGGAGGATTCTCCTCATTTGTGTCCATGGAAATTATTGTGGATTTGCACTGAGCTGATTGTCACCTGCAAACTGAGCAGGAATTAGGCCATACAAGATTCTAGAGATGGGCAGTGTGGGCTGTGCTCCAGGTGTCCTCTAATGAAGAAATGTCTCATTTGGAGGTCAGAGTTTAAGAGAGTCTTAATATGAGACCCCAGCAGTATTGGGATGTCAAGTCTGGGTTAAATTTTTTTCTCATTTAGCACAAAAAGGGGAAAAACTTCTTCTTTGCTGTTGGTGTGTACGGCTGATGGAGTAAAGAAGTGCAGAGCTGGTAACGTGGATGTGGCTTTTGAGGATGTGTCAGTTATGCATTGAGAAGGTGTGAAGGACATGCTGTGGGTGCCCATCACAGCTGCGTGATACCCTGTAGGGCCAGGGTACAGACCCTTGTCTGTAACTTCCCACTTGGGTGTATTCCTCTCACACTTGCAACCTGAAGACTCAGAAGTCATCATTTTTTCCAAATGGGAAAAAATAAGGGATCTTCAACATCTCTGTGGTCGGTAGCAGAATGTCTGATGAGACAGTGTTTGCATTTTATAGTATCCAACAATGAAAACTGCTTCAAAGACAACCACTTCAGGCTCCCCTGAGCTCTGAGGAGATCACTTGTTTCTTAATTTATATTCATATCTTTAAGAGCCAAGGAGACTTTGAAAGACATTTCAAACCACTATAAATTATAAATACTGTATCTCTTTCTTCCTTTTGTCCCATCTGTATACAATTCCCTGAGAACGTTATGCAAACATGAAACAAAGAGGACGAGCTATTAATATGTCAGAGGGAATGGAAGAACCCTGGGATGTGTACTGTGAGCAGGAGGAAGCAAAACAGTTTAAATTAAGCCTGTTTTTTTTTGTTTTCTTTCCTTTTTTTTTAAAGACAAGTCCTTGTTCTCCACAAAGTGCCCTGATGCGCTTCCAGAGTAACTTGAATCCCAGACCCTGATTCTTTGCTGAGGGATGCCTTGGTGGTAGTTCCTGCGTGCTTCTGTCTTATTGATAGATGGGTAAGTGGGGAGTGTCTTGCTGATGCCTATCTTCATCTTAAAAGCAAATTATACCTGTGTTTGGATGCTGCATCAGCTGGCAATGTTGTCTTGAATGCTGCTGAGGTCTGATATTTGCGTTAAATGGAAATGGTGCTCTTCTTGCCTGATGTGAGTGGGTTTCTGCTGCTTTATCCCAGCTGAGAAGCCAGCCCCAGGCAATTTCATCCCCAACTCCCCAAAAGCCTCAATGATTACACACATTTTTCCATCGCCAGCCTGAATTGCACTGGCTTTATGTGCACAGGTAAGAGGCAAGAATAACAGGAAAGCCCGATCTGTAGATGCATTAGAGAAGAATCTTTTCTTTTTTTGTTGACATAAATAGTTTCTATTATCTCTTAAAAGCAGGTGAAGGGACCTTTGCATGTAACTGTGATGGGGAAGTTTTGTCCACAGCAGATTCAAAGAAAACTCTCCAAATTGAACTGGCAGCACAGATGGGATGAATTTCGGTGGACATCATCTTCAGGCTTCTTAGTACTTTTGAAGCCCAGGAGAAATGTAATTGGATTCAGCCCTGAAGAAAATGCACTCTGTTAAGTGCTCTGGCCTAGCAAAACTTTTCAAGGAGGGCAAGGAGCAATATGCTTTGTACAGTTTCTAATGTGAATGGCTGCAAAGCGTGGGGCAACGGTGACATTTTCGCGCCAGCTTCAGTCTTGCAGATGTAAGCGCTCCATCTGTGAGTGTGATGGTGGCTGTGGGTGTCCACCATTTGATTTGGAAAGGAAACCATTCCCGTTGCTTAAGTGAATTGTGATCTCTCTAGAATTAGTTGGGGAAGGAATAATGCAATTAGATAAAATCAGTGGGACCACACTCCTGTGGACATGCTGGCTCTGCTATCTGTGACTTTACTGATGGTGGGGGCTATGCACCTGCTTGATATTTCCAGGGATGACCCATCCCCTGAAAATGGGGTTGGCCCAGGTTGACCAGGGCTCTGAGTAACTTGCTCTCGTTGCAGATGTTCCTTTTCCCTGTAGAAGGGTTGAACTGAGGTCTGAAGGTCCTTTCCAACCCAAATTATTCTAGGATTCTATGATATTTGTGAGTGATTGGACTATGTCTACAACATGGAGAGACCAGCTGGGTCTCTCTTCCCTCACTCCAAGAGCATACCTGTTGATATGTATTTTTTACTTTTGTGTTGTTTTATTTTTTCCTCTATTTATGCATTTGAGGACGAGCAAGGGCAAGGCAAAGGGCCTGGGAGATGGTTCCTGGTCTGAAGCTCAAATCCCTTGCCCCAGGGTCGGTCTTATATTTGTATTATACATCCTTCAGCCATTAACTTTTTGTAGCAAAGGAGCACCATGGGTCATGGCAATGAATGTACCTGTCTGTGAATCATGGTGAAATGCTGCCTGAGGAGAGAAAGCCCATAAAAGCAGTCAGATCTACCAGCACAGTATGTGGGCTAAGCCCTGCCTGGCCAAGCAGATGTGGGGTGAGTCCTCACCAGTGGTGAAGGTGGTGGAGATGAAGCCGCTCCGCATGGCATTTTGGGCAGCTTGCAGGTGCACAGTGTACTCCGTGGTCTCAGAAAGCCCCTCCAGCCGGATCCAAGTGTCCTCAGCATCCACAATCAGCTCCTGTACATGGGTCCCAGAAGGAGGTAGACACCAAGAGCAACAGATGAGAAAAGCGATGGGGAGCCTAAAGAGCAAGCGAGGAGGGAAGGGAAGCGACAAACTACTGCAGCCCTTGGTGCCTGGCTGAGGAGCATCACATGGCTGCTCACACCCCTGAACTAAGTCAGCATGAGGTCAATTAATATATTCAACCTTGTGGGATGGTTTGGGTAGGAGAAAGCTAGCTGGTGGTTTGGACACAGGAGACTTAAATGTTTGCAGTCTCTGTGCTCTGTTTGGGATAAGTGTGCCCCCAATATGGGGCATGACTGATTGCCCAGGCATCTCAAGAGGTAGTGCCGGACAAACTGGGTTATCAGCCAGTTTGACTCCATCAATTTTTGTGGTCATTAGCCAATGCCACATTATACTGAATCCTTCTGCAAAGCTGTTACCCTCTAGCCGCTGTGAGCCCGTCACACTGGCAAAGGAAATGAGACTATTTGTTGTGACGTATTTCTGATAGGGTTTGTAGCAGCTCTTCCAGCCAGGCAGATATGGGCATGCTCATTGCATAATCAAATACATTGTGTTGTGGGATTAATTAGCTGTCTGTACCTATCTTCCTTTTTGCAAGAAGGGCAAATGGCAACTGTAGCAACTTTGCAGGATAATTTTCTCCTGCCTCAACTTGCTTGTGTTTCACAAGTTGTGTATTACCCCTCCTCCTCTAAACTTCCCAGGTATGCCCAGACCCGCAGGTGTGCATGAAGATTTTGCCCTAGGCAACCTTTTCCTGCTTTTTCCAAATGTTTATCTAAAGTATTACTTCTGCAGAAAGCAGTGTCTCCCCTTCTGGTCTCTCTCTGACCTAGTGAGCATTGTTCTTTTGCTTCGTTGGGTTTCTTCTGCTCATTTCTCCACAGTCATGATATTTGCTGACTTAATGAGCCTCTTTCTTTGTGAGGACTCACTCACCTTCCGGCTGCCATCGGTGGTTCTGTAGGTCATGATGTAGTTCTCAATCTCTCCCACGGGAGGCACCCAGGAGAGCAAAGCGCTCCGTCGAGTGACTTCGCTGGCTGTCAGATTTGTTGGAGGATCCAAAACTGCAAGAGTGGATAGAGGTCCAGGGAAGTGCAAGTTCTCACACAAAACCACCCCAGTCCCGCTTCCCAATTCAGTGCACTGGGATTCAACCTTGCAACCCTCAACTACAGCCCAAAGTCCATCCTCGCCCTTAGTTTCCAGAGCTCATCACCAGTAACCAGCCTTGAACAGAGCTCTGCAAATGCTCTAAAAGCCCTCCTCTACCTGCATGCTCTCTGAAGGGTAACAGCTCTGAAATTAATGGGCTATGGGGCCTGTCACGCTTCTTGTAAGTAAAACGCATTGTGGTGCTATGGGGTCTTCTCAGGAAATCACATCCAGGGGTGATCAAAGAAAGGGGTGGATGGATGCTGAAAGAATGAAAATGACAGTTGATGCATGTTCTGATTAAAATTCTGTTCCTGTGTTTTGCCTGGCACTGGTATTTGGGTGTCCTTTTTGGCACATGGCTACTTCTACACCCCCATGTATGTGACAAGAGCTTTGGCTCAGCCTTGCTGGCTGCTTTTCCTGGGGTAGATGCATGGTTAAGGGTGTGCAACAGTCAATGAGGGAGGTGACTGTACGTACGAGTTGTGAAGTTGGTGCTGATGGTCTGACTGGTGAGAGGCCCATTAGTGGCATGCATAGAGACTGTGTAGGTGGTACTGGGCAGGAGGTTGGTCAGCTGGTACTCCTGGCTGACTCCATCCACAAGAATTGTTTCTCCTGTAACTGTAAGGCAAAAGAGATGAGTTAGGGTAGATTTTCAAGGTGGTTTTCCGAAATGTGTCTATGGGTTTGATCTCATGAACAAAAGCCCTTGTATTGCTGAAACACCATGAGCTAGAGTGCAGCACCTGAGCTGTAGTAGTTGTGTTTGGTCTGAAGGATGGTCTTATTTTTCCCACAGTCCCTATGATTGCCTGATACTTTCTTTCCCTTCAATAGTGGGTTTCATTGAGTTTGCCACACACCAGGTTTCTGTGGGATGGGTACTTGCTTGCCCCATGGCTGCTGCTGGTGGGCCAGTTAGCAACACAGGAGAATCCCAGTCCTCTCTGTATGGAATTCCATGTCCTGAGGCTTGGTGGAGGACACTGGAAAGCGTGTGCTATGAGACCTGCATAGGAAGAGCTGGAGCATGGGGTACAGCCCTACCACACACCAGCTACCGTCCTCCTGAAGAAAGAGCTCCTTCCCTACTCCCTCTGTGGAGGACACCCAGTGAGCCCTAGGCTTGGGATGGGGGAGAGGTGGAGGTGAGCTGAAATGGAGCCTCAGAGTACCTGCACGGCGGGCGAGGACAAGGACATAGTTCTCCACTTCTGACAGCGGCGGGTTCCACTGCAACAGGGCCTCAGTGGGGGTGATGTTGGTGGCTGTGACCCCCAAGGGTGCATCCATGGCTGCATGGGGGACAGATTCAGAGAGTCAGAGGCATCGAGAGACTGGGCTATGAACTGAAAGGGCTTCCTGTGGTCCATTGCTTATGGTTCTGCCTTGCTGCCCAGGCACATGTGCCTGCAAAGGAGTTACTTCTGCTTATTTTTTTTAGGTTTTGAGGAGTCTGGGATTAGTAGAGGGTTTTATTCTTGCAGCAGATGATGTTTGTGTCAGGAATTCCCCAGGGATTATTTCTGGAAGCTTGTACTCCCTTTAGGAAAGGTTGTCATGGTTGCCCAACATCATATCTCTGGCTTCCCTGTGCCTGGTATGCAGATTTACCACTCCCTCCATGACTACCCATGCATATTTGGGAAAAACTTTACTTAGACATACTTCAAAAGTCCACACTGGGTCCTTGTGAGCCTCACTTATCATCTTGAGCTTGCATCAGGCAGGCATGAAGTCCAGCTTTCTCTCAGATGCCTGATTGCTAGTGCAAGCAGGGGCTACCAGCCCTGCCTGGGGCTGGACCTGGCCCGGTTTGATTGCTACCTGCCCCCAGCTCCTTCCCACCTGTGTGCACGGTGATGGAGGCCACCTCACTCTCCTCCCGGCCCCTCACGCTCTTCATCCCAATCTCGTACTTGGTGGCGGGCTGTAGGTGGTGGAGGGCATACTCGGTGGCATCACTGGAGATGGCAGTGCCGTCTGTCCTTCCTACAGGGATGAAGCCAAGAACTTTGGCGTCATGGCTGGCCCCATCCCTGGGGTACAGGAGGTGCTCAGGAGGGGAGGGCAATTCCACAAGCCCTCTCCAGGGCTGATACTGGGAGTAATTGGGTTTTGTGCCTGTGGGTGCACACCTGTGTGCCCATTACTTTGCTCACTTGACTTTCTCAGAATCATAGGCAAAACTGGGGCCAAGGGGAGGTGAGGTGGGGAAAGCAGGTGAGGGAGGTGGGATTTCAGGATCAAGCCCTGAATTAACTGGGGAGGGCAAACTGCAGGGGGTCACTCCCTGTGCTTCTCTGTGCTGAGCTGGCCCTTGGCTGCAGTGGTCCCTTCCCATCCTGGTCCCAGACACCCTGTCTTCTGTCCCTGCAGCCTCTTGGTTCATCCCAGCTATTGGTGGCTGTGCCCAGGACACCAGCATGCTGCCTGGGATGAGGATGACCTGGTGGCTTGCTCACACCAGTGGATGGGAGGGAGGGTTGGCAGCTGTGAGCTTAGGGCATGAGCAAGAGTGATTTGACCCGTTACCTTCAGCAGTGCGGTAGGATATTCTATAGTGGTCAAAGGCAGCAATGGGAGGGCTCCAGTAGACCATCATGGACTCCTGGGTGATGTTGCCCACCCTGAGGTCCTTTGGCGCATCCATGCCTGGTGAGATGGAGCAGAAAGCAAAGCTGTGGGAAGCAGGTCTTCTCCCTGATCCCTGCCCACCCTCCCAACAGGGTCCTATGCCTGGTGGAGGGGGGTCCCACAGTACCTGTCATGATGGAGCCCATAACAGGCTCAGAGCTGATGGTGCCATGCACAGCCACCAGCGACACCAGGTACTCAGTGGATGGCTGCAAGCCTGTCAGGCTGGTGTGCTTGCGGGTGCCTTCGAGTGTGACCTGCTGTGCCTCCTCCTCCTCATCCCGGGTGCTGTAGGTGAGAATGAGTCGGTCTGCTGGCGGGGATGGGTCGCTCCATGTGACATTCACACTGGAGGATGTCAGCTGGGAGAAGTGGAGCTGCGTGATGGGCCGGACCCCTGCAAGATGGAGAGGGGAGATGCAACCCCAACCATCTGTGGATGCTGGCATCCATGTTGCTCCCAGTGCTTGCATGGGAAACACCCAAGAGAGAGGGCAAAGCTGGAGCTGTGGGCTCTCCATTGATCTTAAACTGCTGAGATCAAGAGGCAGAACCAGGAGCAAAAAAATTGTACTTTTCTCAGCTCCACCTGCAAGTACCCTCCACCGCAGACCCACATGATGGGTAATGGGGCTATCTCACTACAGATGGCATGTATTATCTGAGCTTCTTGACTGCAGACTTTTCACCTAGAGGTCCTTGTGAGGTTTCTCAAGGCTTAATTTCTCCTTCTTATGGACACACAGGCCACCCTCACCACAGAGGACAGCATGTCCATTCCCCTAGCCCTGCCTTGTCCTTATGGGAGTCTCCAGCCAAGCAAGTGTGCTCAGTGCTGCTGGCAAATAGGACAGTGCCCCCTCACTGTTAAGGTCCTCTTCCTTCTGAGGTCAACAGACCTGCTCCCATGTGGATGCATTGCCCTCAGCTCTCATCCCCATCACCACCTCAAGACTTTCAGTGCTGGGGAGGCAGTGGGGTGGCAGAGGTCTCAATGTTGCGGTGGTGATCTGTGTCCTTGTCCCCATCCCAGCTTGTCTTTCTCTACCTGTGAAGGCATCCACAGTGGCCTCCAGGCTCTGCTGGCGTCCCCTCTCAGCGATGATGGAAATGGTGTACTCTGTCCCAGGCTCCAGCTCTGAGAGAGTGAGCTGTGACTCATCCTGGGACACCGTCACTTCTGAGGCCATCCCCGAGGCAGGGGTGAAGGTGATACGATAGTGGTCGATGGGACCCATGACTTTGGTCCAGGCCAGTGAGATGGACGTCTCCGTGGAGGCTGTCACCAGGAGATCCCGGGGACTGTCAAGTTCTGTGAGAGAGGGTTGGTGCAGACCTTTGTCCCCATGCACGGACCATCCCATGGGGAGATCTGAGCCATAGGAGCCAGCTGTGCTTGGAGCACATAGTGGGGCCAACTCACCGGTCCTTGCATTCATGGTGGCCGGCACGCTCTGCTGAGTATCCATCACAGCTGAAATCCCAATGCCGTACTCTGTCCCCGGCACCAGATCTGCCAGGGGTGCAAAGGACACGAAGGGGTGTGAGAGCAGTGCCTGGTGGAGTGGTCTTGGGGTGTGACCCTCCCCTCCCTCTCAGGGACAGGAGGAGACCCTCCTGAGCATCCCTGGGATGAGCAGCCCTCCCACAGGCCAGCAGTTCCTTCATGTGTTGCAGAAGACCTGGGCCTTTTAAAAAAGCCTTTGGACAGGGAATCTGGATGATTCTAGCTCAGAAATAAGCCATTTTTAAAAGCTGTTGCTGAGGCCTACTGTAATTGCTGGCATCGAGATAGAAATTGTGTGTGTGAGCTGAGATGGGAACGATAAAGTAGCTATGTTTGTTTCCAAAGTGATTCAACATCAAATATTGTCACAGGGCTGCTGTCTCAAAGAGAAATAGATTATGCAGAGTAAATGAAATGCACATTAATTAGGAAAGACGAAGTGTTTCTGGGAGCCAAATAAAGCACTGCTCCTTGAGGTGGACATATCCTGCGGTGCCTCTCCCAGGGGACATGGGAATCAGCTCAGCCAGCCCCTTTCCATGCACCTCTTGCTGATCCACTGCTTTATCTCTGTGGGACATCTCCTGCCTCTTCCTGTCACTTCTGCTTGGCTGCTGGTGGGTTTGTTTGCCTCCTCCCTGTGCTTCATGATCTTTCCCACAGGGTTAGAGAAAGCCATAAATGCTCCAGCCTGGCCTCACTCTGCCTTGCCCAGGGACATCATCTCCTGAAGCCACCAAAACCTTCCCCAAGAGGCCAGAAGAGAGGGAAACCCCCACCCCCTGCTCCTCTCCTCTTGCTATGGTGCAATCTTGGTGCCAGAGGGAAGATGGACCCCCTTCACCCCTTCCTTGTAAGTGTCAGAAGTATCCTAGAAAGGAGGAGAAGAGAGAGAAGAAGGAAGAATGGAGCAGGAGCATATAAAATGATGCTTTTCCACTCCAGCTCCTTTAGGCAGAGCAAAATTATGGATATTTCTGTGCAAATGCTGATTTTGAGGAGAGACATATGGGGCAGGCAAGGCTTGCTGTGTTTTTAAGCTTAAATATTAGATTTTGATTTTGAGCTCTGCTCAGTGCTATTCCTCACTGCTTTTCCTGCCAGCAGATGAAGGCAGCTGAAGGAATTGCTGGTTGCTTTCGTGCTGTGAATCCCACCAGGTCCTGAGTGGCTGGAAACCCACTCCAGTGGGCCTTGGACCACGTGCAACAAGACTTTGGAGGACAGGACTATCATGTGCACAACAGAGCTATGCAAGAGGTTCCTCTGCCATCCACGCCATGGCTATCCTGACTTTTTTTTTGCCAGCAGAATGTTTTCTGGGTTAATTTCTCCTGTGATCAGATTTCTTAAAGAAATGTGTTTATTATGTAGTACCCTGGGAACTAGAAGCAGTACACTTAGGTAATGATGGAGAGGCACTAGAGAACATTGTTCACTGCTATCAACTTACGCCTCTGCATCTCTGGAGCTTGCTCTGGCGGGGTTTCTTGCAGCCCTGCCTGAGTCTGGCAGAGACATGGCAGCTTTTTTTATTTTTATTGAGAAAAACAAGAGCCTTCAGGCTGCCATGTCTCTTCTGAGGCAAGCTTAGGCTCTGTTATGGCAGTTTGGGTCACTCGGGTAGTATTGCACCTCTGCCCCAGGGAGCGTGGTCTCGCTGTTTTTAATGCTCCTTCTCACCTAGAACAGCAGGAAATGTCCTAGAGGAAAGCTAGCAGGTGACCAGCACTGGGACTGATCTCAGCCTGCTCCTCCATGTGTGGCTTCATCATGAATGCAGCAGAAACCATCCTTAACATTTTTCTTTTTTCCGCATACCACATTTTTCAAGCTACCTGCTCTAATTGCTTTCCTGCCCTGCAGCCTTTCTCGTGACTCAGTGCTGTTGTGCCCTCAACTTTGCACTTGACTTTCCCACTGAACTTACTCCTCTAGTTCCATGTGGCAGAGATGCCTGAGCTCTTTTTGAGCTGGGGAGGTTCCAGGAGGGCAAAGAGAGTCAACATGGAAGAACCTGTTATCCTGCCATACTGGAGAGCTTGAAATGGAATGAATGATATTTTTGTATGTAAATAAGTCTGCTCAAAAAAAAATCATAGAATCATAGAATTGTTTCGGTTGGAAAAGACCTTTAAGATCATCAAGTCCAACCATTAACCCAGCACTGCCAGGTCACTACTAAACCATGTTCCTCAGCACCACATCTACATGGCTTTGACATCTCTCCAGGGATGGGGACGCCACCACTGCCCTCGGCAGCCTGGGCCAGGCCTTCATAACCCTTTTGGGGAAGACATTTTTCCTAATATCCAACCTCAACCTCACCTGTCCCAGCCTGAGGCCATTTCCTCTTGTCCTATTGCTTGTTCCTTGGGGGAAGAGGCTGACCTTCACTTGGCTCCAATCTGCTTTCAGGGAGTCATCAAGAGCAAGGTCTCCCCTGAGCCTCCTTTTCTCGAGGCTCAACAATCCCAGGTCCCTCAGCCACTCCTCACAAGCCTTGTGCTCTAGACACTTCACCAGCCTCTTTGCCCTTCTCTGGACACGCTCCAGCCCCTCAATGTCCTTCTTGGAGTGAGGGGCCCAAAACTGAAACAGGTATTTGAGGTGCAGCCTCACCAGTGCTGAGTCAAGGGGGATGATTCCTGCCCTAGTCCTGCTGGCCACTGGAGCTGCAAATGTGTCAGGCAAGCAGTTGCAATTGAAAAAAAGGCAAACAGATCTTATATGGTGCTTCGTTGTGTGGCTACAAAAGGTGTTTGGGACTTTCCTGGCAGCAGGAGGGTGGGTGGTGTTCACAGCCCACAGTGGCATCCCCTGTGCTGGTCTGACTAATGTACCGCTTGAAGGACTTGCTCAAATAGATCATCCCTGGATTGGGGGCTGCTTTATGCCTGTTTTAGGAAGAGGCAGTGAACTCGGGCAGCCTGGCTCCTCATCACTGCCTATGGGGCATTGGCACCTGTGGCTTTTTCCTAGCAAGCCAAAAAGTAGAAGGGCAAAAATAATAACCTTCCTCTAGATCAGCCAAAAAATATCTCCTCTCCACATTTCTCACTTTGCTCCTTGCCAGCTCTATTTGGCACCTGGATGGACCCTTGCTGGAGGTGCATGGTTTGGAGGTGCATTGCTTGGAGGTGCATCACTCAGCTCATGGATAAGCAGCACCCAAATCCAGACCCACAGACAGGAAAATGAGCTTCATCCCAAGGTAAACCTTCTCGCTGGTAACTAGTAAACTCCAAAGCAGCCTCAAATATGTGCCAGCATAGGGGCAACTGAGTATTGGTGCTGATGTGGGCTCTCCATTGCCCCAACTGCTTGAGAGGAAGAGGAGGAGGGCGAGGAAGGGCGCGTGGGTCCATGCATACCTGCAAGGGTGGCTCGAGTGGTGGGACCAGTGTCGCGCGGCACCAGGACTTCATGGTAGTGCTCCCCGGCCAGGGTGCTGTAGACCACCCTGTAGCTCTGCACCTCAGCCTCGCTGTTGTCCCAGGCGAGCTCGAGGCTGGCGGGTGTCCGCGAGCCCACCCGTAGGTTCTTGGGAGCATCGATCTCTGCGCAACACAAGGGAGAGAGGCACCGTCTCAGCGCTGGGCACGGGGAGTGCACCCCATAGCCTTGGCACAGGTCAACAATGGTGGAGGGGTACCCGGGTGTGATGTCCGTGAGGTCCCACGTGTGGTCCCTCCTCCCTGGGACATCCGCTCTCACCTCCTGCTCAGCACAGATCAGGGAATGGCACCCATGAGACCGACTCAAGTGCTGGGGCACTCACAGCGTCCCTCAGTAAGTTGCTTTGGGAGCTAATTGCATGTTATTTGAAAAAGAAAAGCCTTTTCCTCCTATATTAGAGTAAGGAAAACTGGGCAGCGTGCCTAAGAGGAAAAGGGCTCTGTAGAAGTCACGTGTTGGCCTGAACTGCTCTTAGAAGAACCTTGAACATCTTCACAGGCTCGTTCACGCTCAGACGTTGCCCAAAGGGTTTGTTTATTAGTGCTGCTGAGGTTGTGCACCACATCTGCTCTGGTTGGCACAATAAACCTCTCTGGTGAGCAACTGGTTGGTGCTGGGCAGGGGCTGGGCGCCAGCAGACAAGGGGTAATTACTGGTCCTTGATGGATCTGAGTTTAGTGAGGGGATTTTTTTATGTTGCCTTTTAGAAAGAAAGCAAGGAAGGCCAACGCAGCAAATCAGTCGGGGTGAACATCTCGTCAGAAATATTTATCTATAGAGATATATATACACACAATTCACACACCGCTGTTATTATAGTAGGAGCCTCGTATCCGCCAGTAGCGTACATGACAAGTAATTTATATACCATAAACCAGCACTGAAATATGCGCTCTACCTCCTCCTTTATGGCACGGTAAATTAAACCTGTTAGCAATCTGCAGGCTTAACTTTAATTAAAGTTTTACCGACCAGTTAAGGTATTCAGAGAAGATATAAAATAACCATGTTTCTGACTGGGCTGCTTTCAGCCGCTTAACTGCTGATTCCTCAGGCAAGGCATCTGCCTTGGCTGTTGACATTGAATGGGAGCAAATACTGCCTTGAATTCAGACCTGTGCTTGCTGTTTTGGTGCTTCTGAGACTTGCACGTTGATCTACGGGTGCTATTAAGAGTGTAAACTGCTGGCTTTTAAAGTTTTAGCTGTGGGCTCAAGCTCAGCTGTGGGTCTGAATGAGCACTGAAGCTCGTGGGGGATGTATGTCCCAGGTGGCAGCAGGTTCAACCTTAATGCTTCAGCAGGACATGGCCAAGGTGGGGTTTGCTCAGAGGCTGTCATCTAAATGTTGGGTTTTGTGTTGTCTGCCTGGTTGCTGGCCTCTGAGATCACCTGGGCTGCCCTGGGGACCCTGTGAGCAGCCCTGTGGGGCACAGGATGTGAAGGAGACCAGTTGCACTGGAGGTTTAGGGGCTAAATAGTAATGTAGGCACTAGTGGAGGGGGGTCAGAGTCTGGGTTTAGGGTGAGCTGAATAATTTGCTTTGCCTTGCTCTGCGCTGGGACTGTGATGGGGTGTGAGACACCTGCATTCAGGCATCTCTGTTTAGACTGTAACTGTCATGTTTTCTTTGTGCTGCGTCCTCCCAGTACACCGTATTAAACCCCAGCTCACTCATGCCAGGGGAAAACCATGTACCACTAAATCGCAGATGCAAAAAACCCCCTCGATTCGGCTCCAGATATGCAAACCCCCATGCTCGTTGCAGGACAACCCATCTGCAGATTGCAGCAAGCCATCTGCCCATGCTTGCTGGAGGCTTAAGAATTCACGCTGGTTCTCCCAGCAAAGCCAGCTAGCTACCTGTGGTGAACTGGGCGAGGGCTGGCCGGCTCTCGTTGGCACCCCGCAGGGCGCTGACGGCAAGGTGGTAGTGGGCGCCGGGGCGCAGGGCCTGCAGGGAGTACTGGCTGAGGGGGGGCTGCAGGCGGAAGGTGGTCCTCCCGCCCTCCCCATCCGCCAGCCCGTACTTCAGCAGGATGGCATCCACCTTGGCACGTGGCGGCGTCCACTCCACGAAGGCCACCGTGTCAGAGACATCCCGCACCAGGATCTGCGTCGGGCCATCGATGACTGCGGAGGAACAGGGGGAAAATGGGCACCTGTTATTTTGGGAGAGTTGGATGGGGAAGGTGGCAGTTCTGGGGTCACTAAACTTGAGGGATGCTTCAACCTGACCTTCAGAGTGGCCTGAATTAGCAGTTGGGGACAAGGCAGAGAGGTGGCACTGCCAAGAAACATGACCCCCTGCCACTAGGTACTCAGGGAGTTTGGTCCTAATGGGTTCCCTGTCCCTTGTCCCAATATCTCAGCTCTTTCCTGAACCCTTCCCACTTCACTGATGTCTCTCCCAAGCTGTGGACACCAAGCTCTTCCCATAAATGCCCATTACATAAAATCATAGAATGATTTGGGTTAGAACGGACGTCAAAGATCATCTAGTTTCAAACCCCCTGCTATGGGCTGGGACAGCTCCCACTAGAGCAGGTTGCTCAAAGTCCCATCCAACCTGGCCTTGAACACCTCCAGGGATGGAGCATTCACAGCCCCCCTGGACAACCTGTTCCAGTGTCTCACCACACTCAGAATAAAGAATTTCCTTCTAATTTCAAATCTAAATCTCCCCTCTTCCAGTTTGAACCCATTGCCCCTTGTCCTATCACTACAGGCCTATGTGAAAAGTCCCTCCCCAGCCTTCTTGTAGGCCCCCTTCAGATACTGGAAGGCTGCAATAAGGTCTTCCCAGAGCCTTCTCTTCTCCAGGCTGAACAAGCCCAACTCTCTCAGCCTGTCTTCATTACGCTATAATGCAACAAATGCCCTTCTCTTGAGATGGTTATCAGCAACAATTCCTGCCTGGCTTTTTCAGGTGGCATCTGTCAGGATAAAATGTCCTACATCTAACTGCAGTCCACTTTCTTTGCTCCTAGATAACTGCTTGTACTTTGTAACACATTGAAAAACATATGGTTTTCCTTTGTGCCCAGCTCTTCAAGCCATTCAAACTGCTTTTATCGATGATCTCCTTCCACTCAATTTACTCTTTTCCAAGTCTTTCCATCACTGGCAAAATTTATCAGCAATGATATAATGTCTTTTGAAAGGCGCTGACAATGTGTTAAATAATGTGGGGCCAAGGACTGATGCAAGCATTGAGAACTGAGGAACATTTCTAGAAATTGTTTTCATTTCTAGAAATATTCCTTCTTCAGTGCCAGCTCCTGGTCTGTCACAAAGTTGGGGGATCATCTCATAAAGCTGTTGATGTCTTAGCAGTAGGGAGAGAGGAGAAAATGAAACTACTCTGGTGAGTCTTCATAACTAGCTGGGTGAGGGGCTGTGGTGGGTGTCCACCAAACCCATTCAGATAAAGGGGTTTTAGGTCAGTTCATACCAGGGATCTACTGGGAGACTGTTTTTGACATTTTTGCTTTCTTTTGCAGAGAATTGGACCCTTCCTTCCTCCACATCTTCCAGCACTTGACCTCTGGAAATCATGGATTCAAACCCATGGTTGCTTGGAGTCCAGGAGAACTTAACTGCGGCATGGATGGATGGATTGGTCATTGTTCCTGTGTCATGACAGCAATGATGCATGGAGCCTGCTGGGAAGCTCATTTTATCACTTACATGATCACAAGGTGGGTGAAAAACCCTACGCTGGTTCTGTAATTCAGGCTATGCTGCATACAAGTACATCTAATATACCATATAGACTGGAAAATGACACCATATAATGAGGATGCGCTGAATGCTGCACCCCAGGGTGCAGCAGTTCTGGGGAGATGTGTGTGGACAGAGGTGGAAAGGACCAAGGAGGGTTAGAAAAAGACATGTGGGGGAACTGGGAGCAGTGGGGTGAGGTCTAGGGGCAAAACGGCAATGGAGAAGGAAGGACAGCTGCAAAGCATGGCATTTAGGTAGGAGCTGGGTGTCCACCTTGGCCAGGACTAGGTCATGCTTATCGAAACCCAGAATATCCAACAGCCTCATGTTGTCCAGTCACCCAGGTGAGGCTGGGGACCATCAAGTTCTACTTAGCTGTGCAGCATGAAACCATGCATTTGCTGCTTGAGCCCAGCACGAGGTGTTGAGGCAGAACGGGGATGATGGGGGCAAAGCTATGGGGTGTGCTGCAGAGGAAGGCAGACATGCCAGCACAGGGACGGCTTCACAGAGGAGAGAGCTGGAGCCCACTACTCCATCTGCATTCCCCTGCAAAGGTGAACCACTGAGTTTCAAGTATCAGCCTCTCTTATTTTTTTCCTGATTTCCCAGGGAAAGGAAGGTTTGGGTTTGACCAGGAGATGTCTCTGTTAAGCCATGTCGAGCTGAGCACGGAGGCAAAGCAGGAGGAGAGGACTGTGCTGAGGAAGCTTAGACCTGCAGCAAGCTGCTACTGGTGGAGGGACCCTCCCTTCACTCTTAGCATTGCCTCAAATTAGCAGCCTGGAGAGAGCGTCACCTCGTTATAACCCTCCAGCAGCTATTTAAATGCTGTTTCCATTTGCAACAGCTTGGATGGAGGTAGATATCTGCCTGGCTGCCAAGGCAGACTGCAGCAGAACTGGTGTGGAGAGCCTTTTCTCCTCAGTGAGCTCTGCCCATCGTTGTGTCTCCTTCGATGAGGAGAAGACCCAGTTGAATTTCCACTAGCCTACAGGATGGACCAGTGACTGGCCAAATAAATTGGTCAGGAGGGGATGTGCTGTTGCTTCGGCTCCCTGATTTGCCTGGATTGGTGGGAGTAGAGGGCATTTAGTGGCACAAAAGCAGGTGGGAGTTTTAATCTGTTATATATAAATAGGCAATACATTTATAGAGATGTTTCTTGAGGGCATCCAGCCTCTGAAATGTGGGATTAGTGGAGAAGAGAAATTTACCCAGCTATAGAATAAAAACAGGCCTGAGCCTTTGCTCCCAACCCCATTAACCTTGCCACGGTTTCTGTGCTCGCAGCAGTTTGGGAGGGAGAGGAACAAAATACTGCATGAAGAAGCTGTAGCTGCGATGCACCTGTAGCTTGGGCAGTAGGGTGGTGCTAGTTTTATCCCTGTCCATGCAGTGCCACGCTGCTCTTGCTGATGGGACCTCATGTCGGGGATCAAGCCCTGGGCACTGCCATGCTCCCCGGGGTCAGGCTCACTCACGGGTTGAGACGCTGTTGGAGGTGGGAGGGCTCCTGGCTTGTTCCTTCAGGGCCACCACGGTGACGGTGTACTCTTCCCCTGGCTTCAGCCCCGTTTGGTTGAAGGTGGTGACGGTGCTAGGGAGCTGGGCGATTACACCACCTTCATTATTCTGCCAGGGAGTGGAAATAAACATTAAAAAAACCAACAAAAAAGGTGATCTGGGGGGACTTCTGCATGGAGAGGAGGTGCCCCCTGCATCACATCCTTCCCACCCAGCCCTGCATCCCCGGGTTACATCCTCACCCTGACACATCCCACCACGGAGATGCAGAAACCCAGGGTGAAGTCATCCACCAAGTGTGGAGGACCCATGTTGTTGGGCTGAGAAATCCTCCCCCGTCCTTTCTCCCACCACCCCAGCTTCTGTATTTTGCCATCTGTGTGTCTGTTGTTCTCCAGAAGAGAAAAGAAAATAAACTCAAAGCCTGAGCTACACCTTTTCGCTGCTATTCAGGTGCCAGGAGCCTTCTGCTGTTCATATATAGGTATGAAAGAGTAAGGTCTTTATTTTACCATCCCCTGCTTTTTTAGTGTCTTTATCAAACCCATTATACTTTGCAGTTTTGCTCTGGAAAGCTGTAAGGCTTTAAGCAACGGCAAATGTCACCTTTCTTGCCAGTGTTTGGACAAAGGATCTTTTCTTGCCACTGTCTTCACTAATAACACGCTAAACAAATCTTTGCACATTGCTCTCGATTCATATTCATCTCTTTTCCCATTAAACAGGAAATCTTCCATTTTAGCTATAAATTGCCATCTTACCTTTCCTAATTTTCTTTTCTAAATCTTTTCTCGCTTCATTTTTCCTCACCCCCATGCCCAGTGCACACAGCAGACAGGCAATCCCCACCTGACCTGGCCTTCAGGGAGTGAGAGCATCTTGAGGACCGTGGAAGGAGGATTGCTCTGCGGGAGAGTGGGAGCATCCTTGTGGGGACCAAATTAGCATCCTCTCACCCAGTTTTGGGGAAGATGGAGTGAGCTTGGATTCTCTTCTAGAGGTTATTTGCGATGCTGCTGTTACAACTCAGTTGTTTTTAGCCTCTGGGACTAGGTTGTGGTTTTCTTTGGAGCGTGACAATAGTTTAGTGTTTGCCCAAGTGAGCATTGCTTCCAGGCAGTGAAGGAAGCAGCACCCTCTGCCTTATTTTAGGAGAAAAGCTGGTGATGGAGACTTGAGAGAGTCCGGTTCCAGCAGCCGACAGGCAGGAGCATGCCTTGACTGATGGATGCGAGAACTTCAAAGCCTGGTGAGCTACAGCCCTTCCCTGTCCCAAAAACCTGCATCCAGGGACAGCCATCCTTTTGTACTTTATCTCTTCCTCTAAATCCTGAAATGCTTCCATGCGGTTTTAAGATTAAAAATGAAAAGGAGGACCAATGGTTTGTATTCTGGGGCTGGCTTGAGAAAAACCTGTCATTGATAACCCTGCAGGGAGTAGTTTGCTTATATTCTGGCAATTTCTCACCCTAAAATGGATATATCCACATTTATCTGCTTTAGGGGAATGCTGTTGAGCTTAATTCCTGACTATCAGTGAAATGTTTGAAAGATAGCTGGTTTTTGCTGCTAAAAGGTCTTCCCTGATGTGGCATTATTGTTTTGGCTTTTGTCCCAAAGGTGAATGAAAATTATCCCGGGGTTTAAGCTGCAGTACCTGAACTTCAGCTTCCAACAGAATTTGTGTGTGGATGTACCCCAAATTGCACCCGGATCCTTCCAGCCTTTTTGGGAATGAGGGAATGAGTTATTGAAAGCAATCAGGCCCTTGCTTTGCTTTGTGCTGTATAATGATACTTTACAGTTAAGAGCATTTAAAACTTTAAAAGTTCTGCCGTTTGCTGCCCAGAGCTGCCTTTGACTCCAGCGAGGGTTTTGTACAAGTGAAAACGTCATAATTGAGCCCTTAATCAGCATTTCTTTTACTGCTGGGGCTTGAACGCTCTTGTAAAGAGGCTCCATATACAATTGAAGCTATACTTATGGCTAAATGGCGTAGAAATTATGAATATAGATGAAATACTTGATGTACAATTTTTGTTGCCTTGCATAGAAAATATGCAGTATTTAGGGCAACATTTTCATCCTTTCATCTTTTCTGGCACAATTTCTACCTGTTTATCACTGTGATTAAAATTCCGTGGCAGGAATTAGTTGTGCGTGTGACTTGGGGACACTGAAGGTTGTTTTCCGAGCAGCTCGGTCCAATCTGGGCTGCTTTGGGTAGTTAGCATGCAGAGAGCAAGGGCGAGGAAGAGGAGGAGGAAGGGTTGTGGCAAAGGAGATGGAAGGGAAAAAGAAAGGGTGACAGCAAGAGGCAGTGAGGCTGGAAGGTTTATTTATTTCTTTGCTTGTCTCTTGATTTTACTGGGGAATTTCTCTGAGGATGTGTATGTCCCTGACATCAAAGACTACTGGGGAAATGTAAGCTGGCAGCTGGAGGTTGAGGCATTTGGGGTTGTCTGATGCGAAGCACAAAAATTGCAAACAGAGGTTGGGGTTCTTTAGGGGAGCTCATTTAGGATCCGCTCACTCAGTGATTTTGGGGTGACTGGGTGTACCCCATGATGCTGTGTATGCATTGGTGGTACCTTGGGGATGAAGCTGATCTCCCAGCCATCGAAGGGGAAGGAGAAGGGCTCCCACTGCACCTCCACCGTTGTCTCTGTGATGGTCTTGAACTTCAGGCCCTGTGGCATGGCAAGATCTGGAAGGGAGCAGGGGGTGGTGAGCAGAGTGGGATGGGTGTGTGGATGCTGCTGGTCCCCACCCTGCTCCTTGTGGCTATCTTGTTATCTGGGCAAGGAAAATGGGCAACCTTTTGGTAGCTGTTGGCAGAGTCCCTTTGTCCCTGTCTGGGTGGGTGGGAAAGAGAAGAGGTAAATACCTGAGCTGCTGGACACCAAAGCACACCACTGCATTACTGTGCAAACAGAGTGAGTGGTGGGGTTGCACAAGGTGTGTCTGGATAGTTTATGTTCCCATTTTTCTGCGCTGTCACCCAGGGTGTGGGGATTTGTCATGGGGAACCCATCCAGTAGTGGGAGGAGAACCTGTGACTTTTGTGATATATCACAATGTTTTCTATGGGGGAAAAAAAGTGTGATATTTTGGGCCATGCTCTTCAGGCTTCAATCAAACACTGACAATTTCTTTGATTTTTAGTCATTCATGTTTTCATCCAGATTGAGTCTTTCTGCAGAGGATGGGCACATTTCCCCCTTTCCTGCATCTCCACACAGATATAAATGTGGATAAACATATCCACAATATTTTTTTTCTTTTTGAAGGCCTAGGTTTCTGCTGCTAAAAGATCTTTGGGAATAGTATGAACCAGCTTGAGCATCACCTCTGGTTATCTGGGTGCCAAGTGACAAGGGCAGTAGGATACTTACTGGTCATCACCTTGGAGGTAACAGGGATGCTGAAGACATCACTGATGACTGCGTAGACACTGATATTGTAGGCAACACCTGGCTCCAGCTCCATGATGGTGACACTGCTCCAGTCCCCAGGCAATCGCTGCTGGAGCTGGGTGCTCCCCGGCCCCACTGGCTGGTATGAGATGACGTACTCGGTGGCTGCCCCAGAGCTGTCCCAGGTTAGCTCGATAGAGCTGTCGCCGATCCCCGTCACTCGCAGGTTTTCAGGAGGAGCCACTGATGGGAAGGGTAGAGGTAAGGAGAGCATCAGGGTATGCATGGCTTATCCTCCCACCTGGCTGTGGGGAAGGGTGCATGGGCCTGCTGGTGGGATGTGGGCATGGGCTTTGGAACAGAGCTCTCTGTGGTTGTATTAACTGTGGGAGCAAGGTAAAGGCTCAGGAGAACCTGAGCTCTTGCACCAAGGGTTTACTACTGAAGTTGGGACAAACTTCGCTGGCCTTTCACTCACCTCTCAAACTTTTGTCTGGGGCATGTTTGGGGACAGGGACAACAGGGAGCCAAACTACCTGGCTTGAGCAGGTCGTCCTACATGACATGCTCTGCTAGGTATGGCTTCATGGTAGTCTTATGGAGCTCTGGGTACCTTGAAGCCCTTGCTCACACATTAAGGTCTGGCTCACCCCATGCATGCCCCACTACCTGCTGAGCAGTCCTGCCCTTCGTAGCCTTCCTCACAGACGCAGAGACCCTCCTGGCAGACCCCGCGGCCGCTGCAGGCATTAGGGCAGTGCAGCCACCCACAGTCCTCCCCGGCGTAGCCCTCCTGGCAGATGCACGTGCCGTTGACGCAGTGGCCCTTCCCCGAACAGTCATGGGGACACCGCAGTTGGGAGCAATCTTCCCCAGTGAAGCCCTCCTCGCAGATGCACTCGCCGTCCACGCAGAGCCCATGGGAGCCACAGCCGGAGGGGCAACGGAGCTCGGAGCAGTCCTCACCCCCATAGTCGTTGTCACAGATGCACTGGCCCTCCAGGCAGACGCCACGGCTGGAGCAGCCCCCAGGACAGCGGGGCTCGGAGCAGTTGCTGCCTGCCCAGCCCTCCATGCACACGCAGCTGCACGACTCCAGGCTGAAGTTCCCGTGGCCACTGCACTGTGGGGTGTAATCCAGCTGCCCTGCAAGGACGCAGGACTGAGGGTCAGAGCCCACCAGGCGAGTGGTGGTGGGGAAAGGTCACTGTTTGTCCCAGGTCAGCCTGCCAAGGGGAAGTGGGGAACAAGGGCAAGATGTGGGGCAAGTGGGAGATGGTCTTCCCTTTGAGCATGCCCAGCTCTGGGGAGCCTGTGGCTTTAGAGCTGGCAGGGGCAGAACTGGTGATATGGGCTCATGGTGAAGTTTGGGTGGGTCTCCAGGAGTTTGTGTGTCCCCTCAGGAGCACTGGCCTCCATACCTATGGGTACAATCAGCCTTTTTGGGGTGCAAGTGTTCCCTTTGATTTCTCTTCAGCTCAGTGCTTAGATGATGGCAACCTCCCTAGACCTCTTACTGGGAAAAAGCCTTCGTTGGCCAAGCCCTCTGCACCAGCTATGACTCCTGTTGTCTTCTCTCCACCCACTGTCCCTTTTTAGAGGTGAGAGATCCCTGTCTGCTCACACCCTCCCCTACAAGAAGCAGGTATGTGCCCAAAGACATCATTCCCGTCCTGGTGAGTCTGACTAAGGTGGAACCATTGGCTTTGCACAAAGTATCAGGGGTTTGGGTATGCTGAGGTTGTGGGAAAGTGGGGAAAGCACATAACCACCAACTCTAACTTCCCACCTTTACCTGGCAGCCTTGCACAAAATGCTCTGGGGTGAGGAGAGATGCATGGGGATGATGGCACCAGTCACTCTGACATTGCCAACGCTCCCTTGTTTTGCTCCAGCTTAGAAGCTTTTCTTCTTTGTGTGAACCGAGAAAGAACAGAAACCCTTTCTGTGTTTTCTCTGACCCTAGAGAAACCTCTGCATCACAGAGACCTCAAACCACTGGGCTTTTTGTCCCCCAACTAAGTTTTCCATCCTAGCTGAGCTATCTGAGAAGCTCTTCTGTATAGGGTGTGCAGCAGGATGCTTCCCATCTAAACAGCGAATACTGGGAATGATGATCAGGATCTCTTCAGATCTCAGCCTCTAGTTAAGTTATCAAAAGTGGGGAGAGGATGCTTGTAAGTGTTCTGGGAAAGAGCGTCTTTTCTTGGGGAAATGCCTCAGGCAGTGGGGTAGGGATCCTGATCTCCTTTGCCGTGCAGTGAATTGAAAGCAACTCTGGTAAAAATAAATGAAATTACTCCAGCTTTAGCTCAGCGCATCTGTGATCAGAGTGGAGGCTCCACCAGGCGATGAATGTTTAATGGGGCTGTCTGCGTACATTGCAAGTAACCCAAATAGGCCCATCAGAGTTTCAAATGAATTCCTTTTAAACCAGGTTTTTCTCATTGTGTTTCCTATGTGATTTTAACCCTTGCTTTGTGCACACCGGTGGTATGTACATGTGTTTTCCATTTTATCTTAATTAGTAATGCACCTGATGACTGTTGTGTACGGGGCGGGGGGATGTGGGCTGAGCCCGCAGCTGGAGACCCACTGACTTCCACCAGCTGCATGGGAGGTGTCAACCCAAGCCACCCTGCTTTGTATGCTGTCCTGGTTTCTCCCTTTCTGACCCACACACCCTTGGCCCACCTCTGTTGACCTGAATGTGGGCTGTACCCATTTCATTTTCACGTGTCCTACACATAGAGGAGTTGAGGTACCTCTGGAAAAATCACACTAATAGCTGCAAAACTTACAAAAAGGCAGTGGGCATTGAGGAGAAAAGGGTTACTTTTAATTTTTTGCCCTCACTGTTGTTGTTCTTGGCCTGAAAGACAGTTTTCCCTCAGAAGGATGACCTGTGTGGCTCTCCTCGCTTGGTGGCTTTTTCCTACAAGGAGTCCTAGTGCATTGGAACCCTGAGCAGGGCTAAGCTGTGCAAGAGATGGATGCCCTTGGGGATGGCCCCTCTCACCAACCTCCCCAAGATGTAAGGAAAACCATCAGTATGCTGGCCCCTGCACTATCGAAATGCAGGCTCTAGCCCAAACCTTTCCCAGCCTGTCTCATTTCAGCTGCATGCTGCTCTCTTGGCTCTGAGGAATGGCCGTGGTGAAACAAAGGGCTATCTCTGATGGGGTAACCCTAATGGGGTCTCTTGGAGAGCTTTGCAAGCCACATGTATTTTTATTCAGTTGAAGAATCCTGTTGATGGTTTTCTGCCATTGCCATAGGCTTTCTTTGCGTCTTTCATAGCAACAGAAATTTTGTTACTCTTTCTTTTTTTTTTTAAACTCAGCTTTTCATATGCACTCCCTCCTCCTACAGAGAAGGTGAAGGGGTTTACTGCCGGCTCCTGCAGTGCTGCCTTCAACTTAGGAGAGCAGCAGCCGTGTCTCTCCTCCCTGTCCCACGAGCAGTGGCAGATCTGTCGCAGCGTTTCAAGGACTGCCAGGCTGGGACATCACCCTGCTCTCCCCTCACCAGTGGTAATTTTATCTGTAGCAGGGCTCTAGCTCTGGCCATTATGGGGTTTAATGCAGCAAATGGGGTGTGGGGACTCAAGTGACCAAATCTCTCCCAGGGGTTTTCCTGCCTTGGACAACCTAAGCTGAGCTTTTTCTCTAAGGCCACAGCCATGTCATGGGTGAACACAGGTTTTCCTCTGTCATTACTCTGAGTGGCATCACCAGATTTGTATTTATTCCTCCTGCCTTTCGCTTGAGCCCTCAGTCCCCAGCAAGAGCTAACAGGATGGCATTACTACCTGTGGCTGCATTTTCTTGGCAGCAATTGGAGTTGCATTGGTCCCGGAGCATGGAGACCTCCCTCTCCAGCATCTCAATCCTGCTCAGCAGCTCCTGCAGGGACGGGAGGGAGGCGGAGCACTTGCAGGCCTGTTTGGGCAAGTTTATCTTGTGGGTGAAGGTGACCTGGCTCTCGCTGTCGGAGTTCTGCTCCGTGTACTCTGCCAGCCGGTCGTCTTCTGAACTCACCTCCTCGGCTGAAGACTTGAACATGGATGAGCAGCAGCTGTCCAGGGGGATGTTGATGTTGTAGATGTGGTGGAAGACCATGGGCTGCTCTTTGATGGGTGGGCTGCAGTTGGCAAGGCCACCCTCCTCATCCACTGCTGGCCTCTTGGCTGGCTCCATTGTCACCTCCAGCCGGCACTCAAAAGGCTTGAGGATGGCACCCAGCAGGAGCAAGTTGAAGCTGATGAGCACGTTCCTCAGGACTGGGTTTTCACTGTCAGTCCCCATTTTCCTGGGAGATGGAAGAGCCTTCTAAGCCAGCCTTTGTCAGCCAAGCGTGGGGAGGACCTAGGGACAAAGAACAAAAAGAGCATGGTTGGTGTTAGCCCTGAAACTATGCTCAGTGTAGAGAGGCAAGTCCTTCTGGGCAAAGCCGTCCAGAGAGATGCAGGGCTGACTCAACCCACACACAGTTCTGCTGGCTTTGGTGGAGCCTGAATCAACCCTGAGTTGAGCCCATGTCTAGTGGGGAGACCCTGCCATAGCCTTGAACAGTGACAGAGGCAGATTCTTGCTATTTTTTATTTTTTTTTTTTTCAGGGAAACTGTTAATCTGGTACTAACAAAGCACTGAATACTTGTGTTTTCAGCAGAAATGCCCTGTATGGGATCTGCTTTCAGTGCCACATCAGTAGGGCATGCAGGGCCCAAAGGGTTAACGCATGGGTGACAGTGACGCATCTCTGTGCTCTCCAGTCATCTCCCCCTGCCCCAGGAGCTGTGCCCAGGGTTGCTAAGCTTCCTCCAGTAACTATAGGAACAGCAGCCTCAATGATGTTAAATACGTTAAATTACACCACACAGGCTCCGGCTTGTTCAGGTCAATGCTCTGAGCAGACAAATCCCTCCTGTTAAAGTGCCTTCACCCCCTGCCTGTGTTCTGGGTTACAGGTTCACCTTGCCTTGATTTGGAACAACACAACTTCTCGTTCTGATATTGATCGTGAGCCCCCGGGTGGTAATCCAGCCTTGGAGGACCACATTTATCTCCAGCCTAAAATCACTGGTGACAGCCCAGTTGCACTGGGGATGGATTTGTCCCTATTTCTCTTGTTGGGACTGTTGCCTGCTGACTAATACTTAACTCTAACTGGTTTGCCATGAGGAATCACCACCTGGTCCATTACGGACAGTGCTAATGGGCAGGTGAGGCTGTGTCTGCAATGTCATTGCACCCAAAGATACTGTTCACCTCATGTTTTCTTTGCAGGAGGTAGTCTATGTGCAAGCCAAGTGGGGTTGCTAGAGTGTGGCTGCTCGGAGAGCACGTTCTGCTGTGGTTAGAGGCTCTCAGCTGAACCCTAGCACTGCTTCAGTGTCAGGACAGCTAATTAAAGATTTCCAGCTAATAGCTGCAAATGGTTGGATTTCTTGCAGCATTTTAGGAGGGAATATAAATTACTGTGTTTGCAGCTCCCTCCCTGTGTTGTGTTTGTAGGACCTGGACTGATGAACACTGGAGATGTGCTTTCTGGTTTTCTGTACCAGCAGTGCAAAGGATGCAGCAGGCATATCGAATCTGGTCAACAGACTCTTTACAGGGCTGGTAGAAAGATGCAAAAAGCTGAGGACCTCCTTGCTGCGTCACCAGAAACTTTACCAAAGCTCCAAGAAGTTGTGAAGCTTCTTGTGAGAAGGCACCTGGGACTTTTTTGGTAAGCTTGCTTGTTTTTTTCCTGGTTTTAGGAAAAACAAGAACAATGGAAATAACTCCACAGTGGGATTGTCTCCTCCTTCCCCTTGGCTCCCATGGTGACTCTGGCCATGCTTGCAGAAGGAGGGTGCTGGAGATGACAATGGGAGGGAGTGAGAAGGGTGGGATCAATGTTCTGTAAGTGGTGATTTAAGGCTGCACTCTTAGACCCCGATTCCCTCAAATCCTCCTCTGCCTTCAGGGCTCTCCAAGCAGCTCCTGGGTGGCCCTGGCTGACCCACAGAGAGACTTCTTGTCCCTGCGTAATGGGGCAGCCGTGACAGGGGAAGGCATAAGGACTAATTAGCACCAGCTGCCTTTGATTGACTCACTGGCATTCGAGGCTAACTACCCACTCCTTAGCCTCTCCCTTGGCTTTTTTGTGTGTGCTCAGAGTGGAAGTAATTGTGGCGATGAGCTGGCTGCACTGAGCCAGGCCAGAGATTCAAAGCAAGGCTCCTCGCAGGATTACAGGAGCAGCTTAGACACGGGAAATGAAATCCTTCCATGCTCTTCAGATCCAGCCTGGCACAGTATTGACGCCAGAGCCTGTTTATGAACACAACTGGAGCTGAGGGATGGGGGGAGAAGGGCTCTGGGTGGACGCAGGGGTTGGGGAGCGGGAGATGGATTGGTGGATAAAGTGGGGTGAGCATGCATGGTGGAGATTGCTCACTAATGACCATGAGTGGATTGGGTAGTTAACAACTCTCTGACCCATAAGCCAAAAGTCATTCATTTGCTAGTAGAAACCACCGGGCTCATAGATTTGAATCACTTTACCTGTATATTCATCACAGTGGACACTGATGGGATGCCACCAGGACCTCCTTTCTGAGCGGCAAATCATGGCAAGCCCCTCCAGCCCCACTCATTATGGTGGCCTTGGGCAGAGGATGATGCTGTGGGGGTGGTGGCATCTCTGTGCCATGATGCTAAGGGAGCTTTCTCTTTATTATTATTATTAGTAGTAGTATGAACAGGATCATGGAAGGAAAAAAAGAGGAAGAAAAAGTATTCCTGAATTTATTAGGAGCTGGGTCAGGCTTAATGCCACCAGCTGAGCTCTTCTCTGTGAAACGGTGAAATGTCACCACAGTCTGGGCTGTCCCCAGCTGAAACCAGGCTGAATCCACCGGGCCCTGCAGGGCAGGAGGATACTCACAGAATCACAGAGTGATAGGCGTTGGAAGGGACCTCTGGAAATCATCTAGCCAATGGCCTTGCTAAAGCAGGCTCACTTGCTCCTCTGTGTCCTCCAACCCACAGTGGACCATTTGAGGCATACATCCCTATTAGTGCTTGACTTCTTCCTGGAGTCTTGGGCTGGAAGCTCTGAAGCCCTGCCAAATTTGTGGATGCATTCCCAGGGCCTGTAATCTCTATTCCCTATCTAGTCCTGCTTTGTCTCCTGCTCTTCCTGTCAAGGATTTGCTTTTCCCTAAAGGACCCATTACCATGAGCTCAGCTGGGGTGGGTTAGTGCAGGGGTTTGGCTGACAGAGCTCCAGGGCTGTGTGCATCACCTTGAGGCTTGTCTGCCAGGGAAGGGAAGATGTATTAATGTTCCTGCTTCAGGTTCCTTGTCCTCCCAGCACTTCCCAGCTCAGCTAAGGCTTCCCATGGGATTAGAAACCATTGACTGAGCAAACAGTTCCAGGGCTATATCTTTATTCTTTCTCACTGTATGAGGAAAAAGAAGCAAATTTCTGCCATCATTCCATGCATAAAATTAGTTGCATTAGGGCAAATTTATCTGAGGTGCTTTTTGGTCCCTTTTTTTTTTTCTTTTTTAATTTTACCTTCATTGTCACCAAGTTCAGATAAAACTCCAGGATGGTGGTGTTCCTGTTGGCTTTTGTCCCTCTGTCCCTGGAGGTGACCTTGGAAAACCTCCTAGCAGCAGCTGCAAAAGCAGCTTGGAGCCTGGCGCTTTACTGTCATCTGATGGTGGTGTCTTCTCTTCCATTTTCCACCAGGCTGGGGCAATGCCTCTCCATCTACTCTACCTAGGTCAGGGCAGTTGATCTCCAGTTGTCTCTGGCACAGCACAAGCTTGGGGCTGCTGCTTTATTTTACCAGAGCTCCTTTCCTTTGCTTTGGTTTGTTTGTTTAGTTTTGGGGTTTTTTTTCCTCCCTATGGTCCCCCAGGAACATGGATGTTTGAATTAAAGTTCAAATTAAAGAGTTATTAGAGTTAATTATGAAGTTTGGCAAGCACTGAGCTCTCAGCTCCAAAGCATTGCAGCTTTGGGGAGCTGTGAAATAATCAATCTGCTGCAATTTCAGTGTGGTGCTCAGTAAAAAATACACACAATATGAAACTGACAAAAATATTTGAGGGCTTCTGCCAAACATATCCCACAGCAAAGTGATCTCTTTCCTTCCCAAAGGGCCTCTCTCCATCCAGGACTTGTGTCTTACAGGCTAGCGAAGGAAGAAATAGAAAAACCCTATTAAATCCACAGCGCATCCACCCTAATTATGTATTTCCAGCTATTTTTATATTTTGCTGATGGGCTGTATCTGTTCAAGCAGCTCGGTGCTGGGAATGCAAAAAGGAACCTGTGTCCGATGATGCTCAGAGCAGCTGTGCTGAGAAAGTCATTGATGGTGTGGTGGTGGTTTTTTTTTTTGGGGTAGCATAACCCAGAAATGCAGTACTGTTTCCCCAGCAGCATCTGCAGCCCTTTTTATATTGCTTTGCAATATGAACGTAGCAAACGCAAACGGTACCCCAGGGGCTGCTGTGGGATGGGCGCAGGGACATCAGACCTGCACAACAGGGATGATGCCAGCAGTTCATCTCCAGTATTTTGCTGGAGATAATTTAATATTTCACAGACTGGTAGGGGTTGAAAGGGACCTCTGGAGATCATCTCATCCAATCCCCTGCTCCAGCAGGGTCACCCAGAGCAGATTGCCCAGGATTGTGTCTAGGTGGGTTTGGAATCTTGCCAGAGAAGGAGACTCCACAACCTCTCTGGGCAGCCTGGGCCAGGCTCCGGCACCCTCACAGGAAAGACTTTTTTCCACGTGTTCAGATGGAACCTCCTGGGTTCCAGTTTGTGCCCATTGCCCCTTGTACTTTTACTGGGCACCACTGAAAAGTGTCTGGCCCCATCCTCTTAACCCTTGTCTTTTAGATACTGATCAGCATTGAGAAGATTTCCCTCTCAGACTTCTCTTCTCCAGGCTAAACAACTCCAGATATTTGGGTGGTCCAACAATATTTCTATTTTCATGCCATTTTTGGTGAACTGCTTTAGTTAAAAAAAACACAAACAAACCTAATGCTGCCTGGAAAGATGCTTTAAAAGTTAAAGTGTCTTTTTCCCCAGCCACACATTGTGTATTAAAATGTTTTTGAAGTTACTAAAGTATGGAGAAATGAACATTTTGTTTTGGGTGAGAAACATTTTACTCTCCCCAGAGCACACAGAGATATATGTGTATATATACACACATTTATATGCATTATTGCATTCTCTTTTCCTGTGCACTGGATAAACCACAAGCACTGCTTTCTGGTGAAGATGGCAAACTGGAAAAACAGATCTATTTGGAATTCAGACTGGCACTCATCCTTAATGCTGACCAACAAACCACCAAGCCGTGGAGTCTGCTGCCTGCTTCCTCAGCATGGCAGGAGCAGGCAGATATTCTTTAACAGCCAGCAGTCCTTGAGCCATGTCAGGGTTGGCTGATTGGAGCTGTGATGTGTTCCCTGAGAGAACTCAGCTGGTGGGAGCCAGACCATAGTGATGGATTTGCTCCCAGCTGCTGCTAATAGTGGGAGCGAGCCTGGGGCATGGTGGTGCGTGAAGCAAGTGGGAAGCCTTCAAGTGTATCATTTGGGCTTTTATATCAAAAAGTGTGTTGGAGGCTTCCTATAAGCCAAAAAAACCCCAACCCTCCTAGATGGTTTTTGAGGCTCCTAAAACCACCCTGGAGATACCAGAGTGCTACATGCTACAGCAAGTTGCAGCCTGTGTAGCTTTCCTCTTGCTTGCTGGGCTCATAGGGAAGGAAATTTGGCTCTGTGGTGTCCCTGGTTGGCTTCCCAGCCATACCCTTTCCATTCCAAGGTGACCACAGAACTGAGAAACTGAGGATTGAAAGCTCTGAAGCCCAACTCCGATTTATTTTTTTTTTTGAGACCTCCAAGAAGATCCTGCAGTACTTGCTGGTATAGAGCCACCCATCGCTCCCGTGCATCAGCATCATTATTGACTCTATGCTGAAATAGCTCCTGGGTGCCACAGTTGTCCAGCCATGGCACATGAGGATGTGTGCATGGAAAACTGAAAGAGAGTGGATTTAGATTAGATGTAGGGAAGAAGTTCTCCACTATGAGGGTGGTGAGACACTGGAACAAGTTGCCCAGGTAAGCTGTGGATGCCACCTCCCCCGAAGGGTTCGAGACCAGGTTGGATGGGGCTTTGAGAAACCTAGTTTAGTGGGAGGTGTCCCTGCTCACTGCAGGAGGGTTAGAACTAGATGATTTTTAAGGCCCTTTCGAATCCAAACTGTTCTATGATTCTGTGAAGGCATCTTGATTTTGCTTTGCTTTGTGATCTGCCAAGAAACTGTTGTGATTTGCCCATCTCACCAGAAAGTATTTGCATTGCATCAGCTGCTAACCGAGAAATAGAGGCAATAATTGGGTCAGCTCCTCAGCAGCTTGAAATTGCTGCAGATTTGGTGTTGCAGGGCTGATTTGCACCAGTAGGACCCTCCTGAGGAGATGCAGAGATGCAGCCCTGTCCCTGCAGACCCAGTTCCCTCCTGCAGCTTTCCCAGGGGGAAAGAGCACTGGCTCCCAGTTATTACTAACCACCTGATGTGTAGTGTGGCTGTTTAAAAAGGTTTTTATTGCATTGGTTTCCTGGGCTTCAGGGCAGAGTGAAGGTCCTTGCTATCTGTGAGCAAACAGAGTCCTCTCCCTGATCAACTCCTTCTGCACCCTCTGCCTATTTGCAATCCTTGTCTCCCTTCTAAACACACTCTGTTGAAGGCTTTTGGAGAAGGCTTAGAGGAGCAAAGCATCATGTCCCCCTGTAATGCTGGTTAGTTGAAGGCCAGACCCTGCAGTCTCATGGGGCCAGAGCCAAGGATCAACACCGATAACTGCACTTGGGAAAAACTCGACCAAGTCATTTCATGCCACCACCCAGCAGCCCTCAGCGAGGGAACACTTTTTGCCCCACTGACTAATTACATGTTTAAGGATGAAATACTTTGATGCTTTTACCAGTGTTCCCTAACTACATATGGAGGAAGAAATCTATAGTTTCCCCAACTGCCTGCAAATGCTGCCAGCCTATTAATTCATGCACACCTCTGTGATTGCAGCCTTCATTATATCTTGCTTTCATTCATATTCTTTATTGAATTGCCATGGCATATATCAATAGCTTCTATGAGCTCCCATGGGAGAGCAGGCAGCAGCTTAGCACAGAGGTTTTGGGAGGAATCTCTTTCCATTTTCCCATTAACAGGTAAAGCCCGGATCTGGTGTGCCTGGCTTCACATCGACTTGTTCAACTGCTGCCTCCCGCCTGCTTCCCTGTGAAGCCCAAGCAGTTGCTGGATTAAGTGACATGAAGGACACAAGAAGGACATGAACCATTTGGGGTGGGTCCAGAGGAGGACCACAAAGATGATCCAAGGGCTGGACCCCCCTCTGCTGTGAGGCCAGGCTGAGAGAGTTGGGGTTGTTCAGCCTGGAGAAGAGAAGGCTCCAGGGAGACCTTATTGCAGCCTTCCAGTGTCTGAAGGAGGCCTACAGGAAAGCTGGGGTGGGACTTTTTGTGAGGGCTTGTAGTGATAGGACGAGGGGTTCTGGCTTCAAACTAGAAGAGGGAAGATTTAGATTAGAAATTAGGAAGAAGTGCTTTATTCTGAGTGTGGTGAGACACTGGAACAGGTTGTCCAGGGGGGTTGTGGATGTTCTATCTCTGGACGTGTTCAAGACCAGGCTGGATGGGGCTTTGAGCAACCTGGTCTAGTAGGAGCTGTCCCAGGCCATGGCAGGGGGGTTGGAACTAGATGACCTTTGAGGTCCCTTCCAACCCAAACCATTCTCTGGTTCTATGAAGTCTCGTTTTTGCAAGGGTTCTGGTTCTAATCCAGGCCCATCTCAGCATTTTACTTAACAAACTGTGGCACTGGCTGTCTTCATTTACGTATATTTACAGGCAGCAGCAGAAACATTATCAGCTTGCCCTTCGAAGCAACTGCACTCAACCATGCGCCCCAGAAAACACTTGTTTGGTGCAAAATTCCCTTGTGTGACTGGCTTACAAAGGTGAGTACCTAAGTTTGCAATGAAAACCAAGGTGGACACCTAATTTCATCATGAAAGCTATTAGCAGTGGGCTGGCACAGTGGTCTGGCTGCTGCTCATACCACTTCGCTGTGATTGGCCCCAGCGCTCTGTGGATGATGCTGAGATGCAGGCGCAGGCTGCAAGCCCAGGGTGTAGCACATCACAGCTCATGTTTAGATGCTTTCCTCCATTCTCTAATGCCAATATAAAGACCCATGGTGTCCTGTGTCCTGCAGAAGGGTGACCTGCTCCCTTCTGAATCTGTATATGACACCCTAATCCGGCGGTGCCTAGACTCCCAGCTCCTCATGGGAATCGCTGGCTGCTAAAACTGAGCTCTTCTATACTTATGAGGCTGGACATGTGATTTGGGTTGTGGCAGGTGAGTATTTGGTAACCTGGCCCTCCAAGTGCTAAGATTTGATGTCTGTTGGAGATGGCCTTGGCTGCCCCACTGCTATGACAGCCCCATCCCTTGGGACTCCCTGCCCATGAAAAGTCATCACATCCTGCATTTCAAACCATATATTTATTCACACTCGGTTATGCAATACAGGCCCGCAGAGGGAGGATTTATGTTGCAGAAGGGTTTATTTTATCCTTATGCAGTGTCTCCAAGAGTTAAAGCAGTTTTACCAGGGAGGGCCTGGGGGCAGAGGCTGGGATGGCTCTGCTGCTGCTCTCCCCTGCATCACCATTTGCCTATAATGAGGCTACTAGGAGCTTATAGAGGTCATCGCTCCTGCCCCATGCCTAGGGAGAGATTAAATTTCTAAAGCAAGATTTTGGGATGGGGCCAGGCCTTTCCGAGATGCTACCCTTCAGTGCTAAAGCTGTGCACCACATTCCTGAGCCCTGCGCCGGTCGCTCTGCCTGCCCTGGCGGCTCCCTCAGCTCCGCCAGAGATGCTCGGAAGCTGTAAAGGAGGAATTAACTGTAATTATGGTGCAGCGCAGGGTGTAAACACCCTCTAAATCCTCTTTAATTATGTGGTAGCTCTTAATTACATGGCAACTGGAATGTAAGTGCAAAAGTAAATATAATTCAGTTTTATCTTCAGCAGGGGCACTGGTAATTAATTTTGGAGGGTAATGTAGGTCCCAGATGAATGTGGGCATGGTGTGGGCCCTGCATGCACAGTACTGCTGCCTGGGATGGTCAAACCTTCCTTCTTCTCCCGCTCCAACAAAAACAGTTTTGCCACCTCTTCCTACTTCCCTCCCCACGACATCCCTCTTTCTGTCTGTCCATGCACAGGCACAGACTTGCAGACGTCAGGGCAGGACTGAGCAGTGGGATACCTGCTCATGCTCCAGCATGGAGAAAATCAAGCATGAGAGCCTCCATGTTTAATCCATCCCACCACAATTATGCTGTGAACCCACAGCCCATAACCAGATGGCGGGATTCAGATCACTCTCAGCCACGAGGCTTTTTTCCCATTTGCTCCCAGCACTCAGCTCAGGTACTGGCACAAAGTTCTTATGGTAGTGTAGCTGGTGCTTGGCTGTGATGTTGCATTAGAGTCTACAAGTCAACCCGAACCTCCTTGGGGCTTAGCTGAAGTGGGTGCAGACAACCCAGCTTGGGATGCTCCATCGCCAAAACGCCACCAGCCCTTGCCCCCAGCACGGATTGAGTGTACAGCTTGGCAAAGATGGAGTGTGTGACACATGGATAACAGCACTGCGAACCAGGAGAGGAAAACCCCTGCTATTATCATGGCATTTTTAAACCACAATTACAGGATTGCGGCATTTTTCCATGGGAACCCTGAGCAGAAACTCAGTTTGCTTTCCGTACAAGCAAAACCACCTGCTGAAGTCAAATGAGCAGTTTTCTTAGCTTGCTTTTTGGTTTGTCTAGTTAGTTATACTCTGGCCCAAAGTCAGGGGGAATGGAAAAGAAACACTCTGGTGTGTTTTTGCATTCCCACATGTGTATTTTTACACCACAAAGATGAAGCAGAGCAGATATGACCAGGGTTGTGCCTGCTGTGGCCTTCCCCTACCTGCTTTATACCCCCACACTGGAAAAAAATCAGATTTTTCCTTCTTTTTTAATATATTGCTCAAACTAAATGGTGCATTACAGCTGATTTACACACATATGCAACTTGGCAGGTAGCAGCAGGGATCGTGCTGTTTGAACCCTCCAATAATTGATATTTTCTACTCGCCTTCCTGTTATAATTTCCCCCTAAATATTCAGAGCAGCAGCAGCAGGTACTCGTGCAATAGATTTGGGGCTGGAGCAAAGATGCTGTGGTGGAGCTGGCTGTTGCTACAGGGTGGTTTTGCTTGGGCAAAGCTTGTCCCAGGTCCCTTTTGGGGACCTGTAGGGTCTTCTCAGGAGGGGAACACCCTTGGGGCAGTGACCATAAGGAGCCTGCAAATGTTTTCTAGCATCTCCCAGCAAAAAGACATCCAAAGAGAGCATGAGCAAGCCAGAGCAGGGAAATGAATTGTAGTCCTGCTGCAGAGACTTCATTTGATAAATAATGTATATAGAGTTTGCAGTAATAACCACTTTTTCCCGACCCAGGCAGCCAGGCTGGGTTTGACACATGCTGGATGTGTTCCTCCTTCCAGACACTGAATGGGATGATGGGCACTCAGCCCCGGGGTGGGGAAAGCAGTGACAGGCTTGGTTGTGTCAGAGAGGTTAATCTGGGGCTTTTCTCACATCTGATGAGCTCTGTGTGTGTGTGGAAAGGAGGAGGTGTTTCCAGGCACTGCAGGAGGAAGGAGATGCACTGAGGATGCAGTGTTTAGGAAAGCTCCTGAGGTTAATGTGTGCTATGGACATATGGCTGAGAGGAGATGTATAGCCCTGTATCTGCATGTGGATACCAGCTGCCCCAATACTGGGATGCAGCACCTTGACCTGAGCGCCAGCCCCAGTCCAGCATGATGCTGGAGATGTCAATTCCCCATCCCAGGACCACATCCTTCACCCCCACTTGGTAAGGGAGGGTTCCTCCTCTGAAACCTTTTTTGGCCTCAAGCATGATTCACAAAGAGCATGTGGCATCACCCACAGATGGGCTCCCCCAGGAAAGATGGGACCTTGGAGATAATCAGCCAAATCACCTCTGGTTACCCCTGCACAATGCTGGGAACGAGGATTTCCCTTCCCTTTGCAACCCCATGCTGATGTTACAATAGTGTGAAGCAAGGTGATCGCATCACCGCCCTTTCCCAACTTGTCATCCCTTTGACCCTAACAGCCATCATAGTGGGGCAACCCAACCAGTGGATATGGCCCTCATCCTTCCTCTTCTGACATCTCAAGGTGTGAGGTGGGAAAATGGGGACTGCAAGTGGGTCTCTTTAGGAAGCCAAAAAAAAGGGGAGAAATTCCCCCCCTGGCTCTAGCAGTAGGACAAGAGGAAATGGCCTCAAGTTGTTCCAGGAGAGATTTAGGTTGGACAATAGGAAAAACTCTTCCCTGAAGGACCAGGCTGCCCAGGGCAGTGGTGGAGTCCCCATCCCTGGAGGGATTTAAAAGCCATGGAGATGTGGTGCTGAGGGATGTGGTTTGTTGGTGACCTGGCAGTACTAGGTTAACGGTTGGACTTGATGATCTTAAAGGTCTCTTCCAACAAAAATGATTCCACAGTTCTATGATTTTCTGCCCTAATGGTCTTAAAACTGCTTTCACAACAAATAAGAAAAAATTTGCACCTTCCTGAAACAAGCTGGGACTCCAGGTCTCTTAATGTTTCAGGGGCTCATTTTTGGGCTCCTGAAGAAGGGCAAGGGGAGGTAGGGGAGGAGACAGGACAATCATGACCACCCAATAAGCCTTGGAGGACAGACCTGGCCTGGGCTTTTAGGAGGAGGGTCCTCTACAGTAAGTCACATTAAAGTGTGCAGTCAAAATCTCAGATTTCCTTAGGTTATACCTTCCTGCCAGTTGGGGCAGCTGCCATGGACATGTCTGGGTCTGAGGAGCTGGCTGGGCACCTGCACAGAACCCCCAGTGCCACTGGAGGTATAGAAAATGCTTTAAGGAAGGCATGCCAGAGGTAATACTCTTCAGTCATATTTATAGCAGGCTATGAAGGTTTCTACTGGAGCGATTTGGTTAAAAATGGATTTGCTGATGTTGGACTTTGGCAGAAGACCTGGGCTACCATATTAATGAAGGTGAGTGGGAAAACCCATCCCTGTGGAAGACCTGGAAATAGCCTTGGCACTTTTATTGTAGGGAAAAACAAGATCCTTGGGAAGGGAAAATAGCTGTAGTCAACGTGGGCTTGCACCAGCCGAAGATTTGAGTCAGGTTGGATTTTTATTGCCCTATAATAGGTAAGTACCTCATTAAGGAGTGGATATAAATGCATAACATAATTTCATTGGGCTTGGAGCCGGTGCAGGGCGCAGGAGCTTGGAAGCAAGCCCACTGCTTTGTGATGTTTTTTAAGCTAGAGCTTGGTTTTGCTCACTTTAGGTCTCCCACTAGTATTGTAACTGTTGAGGTTAAACAGTTCACAAGTGAGCACTTAAAATCAATTTTAGGGCTGGTTTTTATGCTAAAGAACTGTGAGATGTAAGACTTAGGATGAAGGAGTCTCCTTCAGTTCTGTGACAGACAGTGATGTGATATAACCCCTTTCATGAAAGCGTCAAAATTTATCTTTGGGTTAACTCCTGTGGTCCCCAGTGTTTCAGAAAGCTGGCGCAGCATCTTGCATTTCTGAGACTTTCAAAATTTAATTAGATTGGCACCTCTGCACACAAGTGAATTTCCACCAGCTCATGGTACTAATCATTAGGCTGTTATCTCAGCATCTTATAGGGAGATAGCCCTATATTATCCCCACTTTTCAAAAGTGATTAGCAGCAAGAGGTATCCATGGTGAAACAGCATGGCCAGGGTCAGGATTGGGGTTAAATGCCTGACTGTTGCTGCTCACCCAACCCTCACAGCCACATCAAAGGAATGAATTCTACCCCAAAAGGTAAAACAATTGTCCCAAAATGGAGATAGCTGTGTGAGAATATAAGCCTGCTTCAAAGCCTCGTAGTGACCGCCTCCAGAAGGATCCTCTAACTCACTGCAAAACCCAACTGGACACATCATACTCGTGTACAAGTGTTGGGATGTTGTTGTCCCCCTCTTAGGGAGGACCACTCTGAAATGTCAATGGGTCTGTCCCTTGCAGTGAGGAACCACCCAAGGCTGTTTCAGGTGGGATCCTGCCTTGCCAGTTAAGGAGAACAGAGTTTCTTCTGCTGTTTCCCACTCATTTGCCCACCCAGAACTTCTTGCACAAATCTCCTGGAGGCTTCAAACTGGAATCTCTCTCCTGCTGCAACATTTTGAACTTCAGCAGAATCATGGAGGACCGACCAGTCCTTTTTATGATGAGTTTCAAGCTTTCCCAGCTGTTGGCCTCACCAGCAGTTTTCCAGGGATGCCCAGTTTCCAGATGTGGCAAAACAGCCCCATCCTCCACAGTGCCATCCCCTGTGCCCTGCTCAGTACTCATAGCTTGGCATTACAGGTCCATGTCCACCTCATTTCGCTGGTTGAGTTTGTCTAATTTGACAGGGCTGTCCTGCTTCCAGCAAGCATTAGGGAGTGATTGCTTCTCACTTTCTGCAAGAATAGGATGCAGCCAATAATTCCGCGCTTTCTAATTGCTGAGTTCCGACTCTGCCAATATTTTTGGCTGCTTCCCTTCTTCCCACAGTGCTGCAATTGCTGCCCAAGCGATCTTGTTTCTCAGTTCAGCAAGTCCTGCTTGGATGGCCGGAGCCTGTTATTTATCATTATTTATCTCTCTGTTGGATCAGCAGTGAAGGAGGGCAACAAAGGCAGGCAAGAAAGTGTGTGTCAACTGATTGTCGTTAATATTGGCTTAGAAATTTTGAAAGTCCTCTAGCTCTGGTGGGATTATCTATGGAGCACTTTTCTTCCACAAAGTCTATAATACTCTATTATAATGCTCGTGAGAGAAGAAAACAGAAAGTCTTGTAACAGACCCCTCAGACATGTGCTTAGCTGGGCAGATGACAGGGACAACTCCACTGCTGAAAACTGTGGAAAAAGATTCATTTTACAACCTGGTCTGAAATTTGGGTTGGGTTATCTTCCTGTCTCAGCTGGCTTTGCCCACCTCTAACGTGGTGTTTGTCTTGTCTCTAGGAGGTAAAACTGAATTGTGATGTTTCTGTTACCTCGTTTTCTTCCATAAGTGAAGTAAGTGGAAAAGAATGTTCTTTTAATGCAAAGCTTGGCTGGAAGATCAATAGCAGCTTCATATGTATTTTTGTCTAATATTTGGTTTTGTAGGGCTTTGGAGAAAAAAGTGTTGCTTTTCCTACAGCATGTGGACATGACAAGCTCTGCTGCCAGGTCCTGGGTTTTTATTACCTCCCTGGCCTGGGCTATCATGGCCAAAACCACATGGCCAGGGGCTGGCAGTAAGCCAGGACTTCCTGCACTCATCTCAGACCTTCTCCCACCCAAACAGATGGACATCTTAAAGCCAGGGCACAGTTGGTGTCCAGCCTATGGTGGCATGGTGTGTCTTGCAGAGGGGCTTTCCCTCATTACTGCTTGTACAGTGCTGCAAGGTGCTCTGGTGGAAGGTTCTCTGACTGCAAATCATTATCATCATTCTCATACGCGATTATGTCTCCTGGTAGGTGATTTAGTCTACTAGATACATGCTTGCCTTGGCTGCTCTGGAGAAACCAAAGAAATGCCAAGCACTGCTGATAGTTACTTTGAAATTCCATCTTCTTGACTCTGCTTCTCCTTTCTAAAGTGGCTGCAGCTCTTGCAAGGTGAGATGGCTAATTACATTGGGTAGTACCAGCCACAAGTAGCTAGGCTGGCTGATCAACTTCTTTAAATCCATGTGGCCCTCCTAAGTTTTGTGCTTTTTTTACATCAGCTGAGATCAGGTCAGGAGCAGAATATCTATGGGATGGGAACTCCACTACTTCCCTGGGTAGCCTGTTCTGGGGCTTGATAACACTTTTGGGAAAGAAATTTTTCCTAGTATCCAACCTAAACCTCCTCTGGCATAACTTGAGGCTGTCTCCTCTTGTTCTATTGCTTGTTCCTTGGGAGAAGAGACTGATGCCCACCTTGCTCCAAACTCTTTTCACGGAGATGTAGAGAGCAAGAAGGTCATCCCTGAGCCTCCTTTTCTGCAGGCTGGACAACCCCAAACAGGAGATGTGGGTGCGAAGGAGAAAAAAGGGAACTGACTTTTTTGCAGGGACTGTGCGTCCCAGAGGAACAGCCTAAGTTTGGTGGAGTGCCTGTGAGAGCATTACTTTTTGATGCTGGGTACAAGAAATGCCAGAGGATCCTGGAGTGCTCCTTCTGTCTTGTTCCAGTATGTGCATTTGCATGCTGCTGGTCTGCCACCTGATGGCCTCTGAGAAGTGTGAACATTGCCTTGCTGGGAGTCTTGGAGGAAGAAGGTATGCTTGTTGTGTTGATTTTCTGCCGTGCCTCCTTCTCTGCAATGCTGTGCCCTGTGTGGTCTTTGGTGTCTTGCATGTATATGTATTTATACAAACATAGATATACACGCATTCCATTTTTTTTGATGTATGGTGGATCCATGTTCTATGCAAAACTGGGATGCTGAAAGGGCATAGGAGTTAGTTGTGCTGAAAGCCTTGTGTTTGGAGGGGATTCAAGTATTTTCTCTATATCTTCACACCCTGAGAAGAATGACATTTAAAACCAAACATCCAATCTTAAGCTTGTCTGAGCTGGCTGTCAAGCATGGGATGGGAGAAGACAGGGTGGGAAGGTCCCATCAATTAATCTGTCTCCCTACCCCATGTTTCTTGTCAGTGGTTTGGAGGGGGGCTCAGTTCATGCCAGGGCTTCATTGTGTGCACAGCTGATGCTCTGTCTCTCAGAGTTGCTTCTGTATGTCCTCTGTTCTGCTCCTGCAGCTCTGAACATGCCAGTGCCTATCACAGGCTTTTCTGCCTCTTCTGGGTGACTTGAGAGACTTCCTGTCCCCCTAAACATGGATTCTTTGGAGCATACAGGCTTTGATGTGATCTGAGCAAAATTTAGAGGAATGGTTGAATGCAGTAAGATTCTCTTTTTTTTTGCCAAAGCCAGAGGACACAACTTTTTTTCCCCCTTTTTTTAAAGAAAAATCAAAGATTTTTCTGTTTTTGAGAATTTGCAGGTAAATCGGTCATTTCCAAAGTCACTAGAGCCTGAGCTGGAGCAACTGCAGCCAGGGTGATGCAGCAGGCATAAGGCTTTTATAAACGGCCTTCCTGAGGGTTTTCAAAAATTGTTTCTTTTTAGACAAAGCTGCTCTGTTACGTGTTTGCTGGGTTTGAGTGAAAACTCCTCCCATCAGAGCTGGCCAGACAGTGAGGGTGGGAGCACTTCTGAAAAGCATCTCAGGATGCAGTTCAACCATGGAGATGGGGACAATGGGTGTCCTACAGGCAGTCGGGGCTCTGCTCCTGGTGCAACAGGGCTGTGCCCAGCTGGCATCACTGGAGACACTGGAAACCTCTGCCTTGAGAAAATTAGGCAAACATAATCTATGTAGAATTGGAGAATGGTGTGGGTTGGAAGGGACCTTAAAGATCATCTAGTTCCAATGCCGCAGTCATACGCAGGGACACCTCCCACTAGACCAGGTTGCTCCAAGCCCCATCCAACCTAGTCACCTGCCTTAAGGCTTCTTCTGGGTGCTTTGCCTGGATAGTTGCCCTGGGAAATGATGAGTGTGGCTGTTAAAGCTGGAAGAGAGGTCTCATTCCTGTTGGATGAAGTGCATCTGGGTGGGGAGAAGCTGCTGGACACTCAGGCAGGGAACTGCTGCCCCTGAGCCAACTTAAAACCCTGTCCGCAACTCAACAAACACTGTTTCTCCTTCCTGGTTATAATGTTTTGCATTTCCACTACACTTAAACCACAGGATAATGCTTCTGTAAGTGATTATAAACCTGATAGAGCCCCCACAGAAGTACCTGCCTTTCCAAGGAGCTTAAGTAATATTTTTCAAAAAAGCACTCCAGCAACCTTTGAATTCCCATGAGGCACTCAAGTACATGTGACCCGAAGATTCAGTGTTATGAATCCAATTCTGAAAAAGCCTGGAAATTGATTTATGGTGCTGTGAGACACATGCAGGCTTTGGAGACACAGGAGAGATAATGATGACTTGTTACCCGAGTCTGGAAATGCTTCAACCTTGGACCATGGCCATGAGTGCACCCATGGTAGGCCCATCCATCCTGCAGCAGTGAGTTTGTGAGCTCAGTGGGCACTTTCCATCATAAGAAAATGAAAGTTTCTGTTGAGCTGGGTTTTATAAGAACAGCTTTTGCTAGTTTGATTCAAAATAGAATCATAGAATGGTTCGGGTTGGAAGGGATATTAAAGATCATCTAGTTCCAATCCCCCTGCCATGGGCAGGGATACCTCCCACTAGACCAGGTTGTGCAAAGCCCCATCCAACTTGGCCAACAGGATCTGTTTGCCCACTGGCTTTGGGTTGGAAGGGACCTTTAGAAGTCATCTAGTCCAACCATACTGCAGTGAGCAGGGACACTAGTCTGCAACTAGAACAGGTTGCTCAGAGCCCCGTCCAATCTCACCTGGAATGGTTCCAGGGATGGGACACTGACCATCTCTCTGGGCAACATGGGCCAGAGTTTCATCACCCTCATAGTAAAATTTCTTCCTTCTATCTAGTCTAAGTTTTTCTTGATAGGTGGTGGAAACTCACCTGCACTTCATGTCAGCCTTCTTTGGCACATTAATTTTTTTTTCCCTATTTGCTGTGACAGCAGGGTCTTAAATCAAATCTTAAATAGCCATAAAAGTGTATTGGTTGGGGAAGTCCCTGCTTCCCAGGGCTAGGAGGCAGTAACGTGGCTGCTGGAAGGGGCCATCTCATATTGGAAAATGCACGGAAAAATGGGATCTAGGACAAGGTAAGACATTGAGGGAGCAAATCTGCTCATGTGCAGCAGGTTTGGGAGCCCTGCTGAGAGCCATCGAGGGCAATGGAACATCCCGCAGGCACTGCTCCAGCTCCTGGCTTTGGTCTGGGTTTGGCTGCTGAAGTAGTGCTGGTTGGCAAAGGCAAACTGAGGCTTATTAAAGTGGCTCACAAACCTGTATGAAGTTAAACTTCATATGGTTTCAGTTGGAAAATGGCCCTGAAGCCTGAATATTTATTTTGAAGGAAATCTCTCAAGCCTTGTTTCAGGTTAACTTGTTTTCCAAGTAACCTTATGCTGTCTATGGGGAGGGAGGAGAAACTACTGCAAAGGCAGGTTTTTGGTGGGTCTCAGTGTCCTGCTGCCAAACCTGGCTGGTAGGCTGATGCTAAGAAAGCAGAGCAACCTTTGCAGGGAGCCAGACGCTGCCCATGAGCTGAGCTTCCCAGGGGAGAATAAAGTACCCAAATACACTGCTCCAGAGGGTGCGGCTGAGCCTGCAAGGGAGACAGCAACACAAAAGCTGGGGCATGTGTGTGAGGATTTACAGCATGGTGGTCACAGCTTTATGCACCAGCTACCTGGGACTCGGCACAGCCTTTCAGATGATTTGTTTCCTTAATTTTTCTTTCCTCCCTAAAAGCAAGGGAGGGAGATGGCATCACAGGGAGCTCCCTGTCTGCTGTGGGAGGCAGCTGATGTTGCTGCACACCCAGCATGTTCCATCCAGAGCTCTGTTTCTAACCTCCTAGACTTTGCCATCTCTCTCCTTAATCCCAGTGTCCCCTGAGGGGCTCTGGGATAGGTTTGGGGCTAAGAATATTTTATTTTCCTTTCTATTTTATTTTTAGACCCAACCCTAATGGTGCAACATCAGAGCTGCTGCTGCTGCTTGCCTGAAGAATGACTCAGACTGGGCTGATGCCCAGGTGAAACAGCTCATGAATCCAGTCCTGCTGGCTGTCTGCCGTGGGAGATTATGTCATGGTCCTGGGCTCAACAGCAGTGTTTGGAGAAGACAACTTCTTCCCCCAGTTGTGCATGGGGTACATCCTGGCAGTGATAGAAACTCTGCAGCTCCTGTGTCTCATTGGTGCTTTGCACCATTCAGGTGAGGAAAATCATGTTCCCTGAAAGCAGGTGTGGTGAACCGACCCACATATTAAGAATTTCTGCCTTATTAAAACAGCGAGCAAAGAACCACAACTTCAATAAATCATTGTGAGGTCTTCCAGAAGCTGGAAGTGTGATAATACAGGACATAAATATAAAAAAAGAAAACAAACTTTTTCTTTTTCTGGCTCGCTGCACAAAGGGAACACATCACTCCTGCCAAGTGCGCTCCCCCCCTCCCCCCCACCACTGCCAGAGAGGAGTGAGGGGGGAAGCTGAACTGAGCTGTCAGCACAGCCCCCTGGAGAAGCCAAGCTGCCAGGGGAGGAGGGAGCAGCCGCCGCGGAGAGCCACCGGGCAGAACTGCTGACTCCCACCGCTTTAAGAATCCAGGGGAGGAAAAAGCCGCCACTGCTACCGCCGGCCGTGAGTTGCGCAATCACTGCTGAGAGTTGCGCAATAGCCACCGCCGCCACCACAAGCCGCCGCCGCAAACCAGAACTAAAAGAATCCAAGAAAAAAAGCTGCAAGCTGCAACAAGAAGAAATTGCGACAAGAAGCCTCTGGAAGCCGCACCACAGAAAGCCGCGCTGCAGAAAGCCGCGTCACCAGAAAAGCCGCTCCAAGCTGGGAGCACCACACTGAAGAAATTCCGACAAGAAGGTGCTGAAAGCTGCGCCGCAGAAAGCTGCATCGCCAGAAAAGCCGCCAAAAGCCGCGCCAGAAAAGCCGCACCAAAGAAACTGCACCGAAAAGCTGCAAGTTGTCGCCTTCATCGGAACCGCCCAAGTCTGCTGGCCGGGCGTCATTGTTGTTCCACAGGGACCATCGCTGAATGCCGAAAAGACAGATGATGACACATGCACTCACACACACGCACCATCCACACATACACGTCATATTTTGACATAATTAAGTTCTTATTTACCCTTATCTCTCGGTGGGTGAGAGGGTGAGTAAGTGGGTGGGCGTGGTGTTCTTTGATACTGTAATATTTCCGTAAAGTAAATACGATTTTATTTGAATATATTTAGTAATAAACTTGTTGAATACACATTCAGTCTCCATAATTGCCTACGAGCCCGGTGGGGAGATATACCACTTTGCCCTCAATCCCTCTCCCTTTAGGAGGTTGGTCAGACGTCTGCTCTCTGACCACGACAGCAGGGGTGGCCAAGGGCAGCAAAGATGCTGTGACTGCACCAGAACCAGCTTCTGGGCTGTCTCCACCCTCATCACACTAGCTGTGGGCAGGGTGCTGGCACAGCAGCCTGCACCCTCAGCAGCACTGCTTGCTGCTGCAGGCTGGTCATGGTGCTGGTGGGAGAGTGTTGGGTCCCCAGGACCTTGCTGCAACATCTAGTTTATGTTCCTAAGTGAGAAGTCTGCAGAGGAGCACCCCTTGGAGAAAGGATGTGTGTGAGTATCTGGGGTGGCTGCTGAGCTTTAATCCCACTGAGCAGCTCCAAGTTGGATATGCCAAACCCATTAGCCAAGTGTCCCCAGCAGGTGTGCCACCATGTTGCCTCCTATGAAGGGACCTGTAATGGTGCAGGACCTGGACAAGGCAGCCCCATCTCTGCAGGACTCCTCCAGATCAGAGGACCCCCTTTCTCCTCCTCCTCCTCCAAGCACTTGACCCCAGCTGTCTTAGATCTCATCTCTCTGAACAGCCCAAGAGTTCACAAGAAATCAAACTTCAACACTTTGGACATGTAGATGAAGTGAAAATTTATAGGCCGAGGGGGAGGAGTGAATGCATGCTTATCTGTGCAGTCACTGACCAAGCAATGCCCGTCATGGAAACTCTACAGTGGTTGAGTATATCTTGTCTGGTTCGAAAAGTGCAAATATTTAATTTCTACAACACCAGCAACAAATTGGTGTGAAGGCAAGATCCTCACTGATGGCTTTGGCAGAGTTGTCCCTGAAGGTCAGGGGAAAGGAGCAGCAGGGCTTGTAGAAGCCTTTTCCCATAGGAGCTGGTTTGACTTAAAATTTTTACATGGATGCTGATAGAGTATTTTTAATTTTTTTTTTCCCACTGCTTACAGCTTGTTTTATAGAACACCCAGTTGGGATCTCTCACTACTTGGACACCACAGCAATGACCATGAAAACCCGCTCTGTTAGTTTGTGTGGCAAACCCTGAACTGGAACCTGTACATCTGGGTTCAGCCCAAAGCTGGGTACTGCGAGACCAGCAAGGTCTCTATCCTTGGCTGTGACATGCCTAAAATTTATTCCAAACTAAACAACCACAGATGCCAAGAGTGGAGAGTCCAACTCTCAAATCTTTGCAAGACTTAAACTAAGAATTAAGGAGAAACTGTAACTTTGGGGAAATGTAACTTGAGTTACATTTCCTGGCTTTTTCACTCTCTTGAAAGCAATACAGAGCTTAATAGAAAATGGCTTTCTTACAGGTTTCTGTGGATCATGCTCTGTGAAAGCGTAAGAACAATTCTCCTGGCCATAAAAAAACCCTGCATTGGATGGTTAAAACCACTATTAGAAAGAGCATCCTGAGCTATTAAATCCTGCAGGTTTCAGGGCAACTCCATTAGCTGCATTGCTATTGCATTCTGTAGGCTTTTCCCACAGGGTACAGATTCTCAAGGAGCTTGAACTGTGTACCAACACTTGGGCACCTACTAAAGCCAAAATAACACTATTTCTTCCCTTGCATAATGGGGATTTAACCTCCCATTATATTTTCTTCTCTCTCCTGCTATTTCAGAAACGTCCTGAGGTTATGTCCAGATTCTGATACCCTGACAAGCTTGGGCAGAGGGAAAACATCAGAGAGATGCAACAGGGCATGTGTCATATCGGTGGGCTTTCGCCTTTGGCAGTGGGGCTGCCTGCCTGGGTGGCTGGACTTATGTAGGATAAGGCTGCTGAGCACAGGGCATGATCCAAGCAAGTGTATAATGCCTGAAAAAAGTTGATTTTTAATTATGTTTATTATTTTTGCTGTGCCTTTCCATGTTAACATGATCATTGCAATCTTGGGACAGCCAGCTGTGGCTGGAGACAGCTCCTTGGGAGATCACCATAAGCTTATTACTGGTTTTCTACCCTCCAGTCACGCTTCAAACTCTCTCAGCCCTCAGTGGTGGCAGGATGTGTCCCTGTGATGAGGTGTGAGGATGTGGATGATGCCATCAGCAGGAGCTGGTCCCATTCTTGCAGTGCCTCTGGGTCCCAGTGTAGCACCTCACCCCGTTAGGACCAAGCCTTATTTGCAATGCTCAATTTAATTCCCTGGCCAAAATCACCTGGAGCCTGGAGGGGCATTGGCTGCTGTCCAGAGGCTCTGAAGACACCAGAACTCAGAAGAAAAGTTCCACCAGAGCTCAGAAGAACTCAGTGAAAAACGGGTGCAGAGAGCAAAAGAAGAGTTTAGCCCATACTCCGTGGGTTTTCTCTTGACTAGAAAGGGATGTCCTGCTCTGAATCTCCCTTGCCAGTCAGCATCATGTCAGCCTAATTCTGGTTTGGTTTTTTTTTTTCCTCCTCAGCCTTTACTTTTGTTCTTTGTCTCTATCTTGCCATCCCCAAAGGGAAATCACTGCCTGGTCTAGAAAGAGACCTCAACCCCAGGCATTTTTCAGTGTGGATAATATTGTTGTAGCATTTAAAGACCAGATGAGCAGAGAGCTCTGCAGGAAATCAGGCTCAAAATGGCTTAAATGCTTTACATTAAGGCTGGTGGACAAGGCAATTGATCCTTTCCAGCTCCGTGTCACTGGTGCCTCCCCATGTACTACCATGGGGTTTGTGTTTGGTTTTTTTTTGACTCTGCTCTGGGTTTTTTCAGGTTTTCCTCCTACGTCAGGCAGCTGTAAGCAGCTCTATTTCAAAGTGACCAGCAAATCATAGGATAGAATCATTAAGGTTGGAAAAGACCTCTAAAATCATCAAGTCCAACCATCAACCCAATGCTGCCATGACCACCAAACTATGTCCCAAAGTGCCACATCTACACATTTTTTTAACACCTCCAGGGATGGTGACTCCATGGCTTCCCTGGGCAGCCTGTTACATTGCTTCCTGTGAAACCCTCATGCAAACTTCTCCTGAGCTTTCTGGCCAGCCCTACACTGGAGATGAGGGACATCTTCCAAGTACAAACCTCCCAAGCAGCAGCGTGTGAAAGCTGACTATTACAGTTTCTCTTCAAGGCTACATTGCCTTCCTTGATTTCTATTATGTGACAGTGCTTGAAAATTTTCCAACTTACTTATCGGGGCTGAAGCCTCTGGTGATGACAAAATGGGGAGGTTTTTCTACCAACTTCCTCAGGCAGCCATGGCTGGTTAGTTGTTACAGGCTCTGCACACAAGTTCATTCTGAAGTCGGGCAGAGTTTCTCTTCCAATTTCCCCTCCAATCCTTCAGCCTTGTTCCCTGTTTTCCCTTTGGGAGACCTGTTGTAGTGTATTTTATTTTATGTTTTCCCTCTGTAGCTAGCAGAGTTTGATTTGGCGACCGGCCAGGAGAGAAAGGACTTGCAATTGCCTTGTCCTTTGGTGGGTTAGTTTATTGTGACTTCATGGTTTTCTGTTGGGAAAGCGATTAAGAAGAAAAAGTCCCATCTGTGACTGAAAATGGACTTTTGGTGATAAAAAATGTCCCTAGGTTATCTCTGAGGCTGGTGCAATCTCCTGCATTTTTCTTTTTCCATTTTTTTTCACCCTTAATATTTTTTTTTTGTTAGCTCCTCTATTTATTTCACAGGTGCTTGAGTATTTGAAGGACATTTCTTCTCCTCTTCTTCTTGGACCTGTGCAGCTGGTACTTTAAATCCACTAAACCCTGTCTCCTGGAAGCAGGGGCAGTATCACAAAGGTTTTGGGGAGCTCTGGTTGAAACAAGATGAGAGGTGGCTGGTGGAGACAGGCTCACTATTTTCTTGGGTTTTAGGTGAGGAGTGGAGAAAAGCTGTCATCTGCAGTTGAGGTGGGGATTGGCAGAACCAGAGGCAGTTATGGAGGAGGCCTTGCTGCGGGGAGGTTGGGGTCGCCTTAATAAGGAAAGACACTTGGTCATGCCAGATTGCTGTCAAAGGGAGGAGGTGCCACATAAGCACAGGTGAACAGAGGAAATGCCAACAAATGGTGGGAAAAACGTAGGTGGTGAGATCAGAAAAGTGATGAGAAAGCAAGTAATTGGGCAAATGTCTACACGTGTGGCTGGGCATGGCAAAGAAAAAGGCTGATGTAGACATCTTAGTACCTTGCTAGGGCTTAAACAGCACTACAGGGAGTTGGTGGGATAAATAGGACCCAGCGTTACTTGCTGGGGAAGAGCAAGTGAGAAATGAAGGAAAGGAATGCACCAGGACTGGGGCATGCTTGTCCTGAAGGTTAGCAAGGGGCTGAGAAGAGGCTACTTCAATGTGGGTCACTTAAAAAGGGTGAAACTCGTGGGACAGACCTCATATGAGTTAGAAGGAGGTGGGTGAATGTGAGAGGCTCTTCGAACCCAGGGTACCTCCACATGGTACAGCCTGGTGGTAATGGCATCTTAAACTCCACCGACATCTCTTGGGTGGGTGATAGAGCAGGACGGAGCCATTCAGCTCCCCGAGTGTGTTAGCGCATCTCATTTCCAATGATGACAAAAGCTACTGGAAAAGCTCCTATCTTGGGCTTGGTTTGGGCTAATAGAGCAGAACTGGGTGAAAAAAAGCAAGATAACTTCAGGAAATAAGTCACAATATAGTGGAGCCCACAATGCCAAACAAAAGGGAGTGAGAACAGCAGAGCAAGCATCATGGGCTGCAAAAATCTCAAGAAACCGGTGGGTAGCATCTCTAGGGAAGGTAATCCAAGGGCTGAAGAGTGCAGGGAAGCTGGCAGTTACCTGCAGCAGCTGAGTTAGGGGGACAACAACCCGTCCCCATGCAGAGGTACAAGGTGGTGCAGAGACCTGATGGACCTCAGACCTGAAGAGGGGTTGCAGAAAAGGGGAACTGAGGCCAGAGACCTGGCGATGGGGACAACGGAACAGTGGCTGCACAGATACAAGTTGAAGATGTGGTGGTGCAGAACAAGCTCCAGCAAACTGTCTGTTAAAATGCTAGGCAGAAGCCTGTAAATGCATGGAAAGGAGGAGAGCTGAGGATCGACAAGCAATGTTGCTTGAATGAAGGAGGAAAACCAAGGGAGTCAGCACAGGCTTTGCTTCAGCCTTCCCTTGCACCCAGCTAATTGGGACAGGATGATTACACTGGGCAGGAGCCCAACTCAGGGAGCAGAAGACCTTCCAGGGTATTTAGATCAGTCAGGTGTGCTTGTGTTGGCAGGGCCTGCTGAAATCCCCTTTGGGCGTACTTCCAGAGCTAACCCAACCTTGGAAATGCTCAGGGTTTCTTCAGCACTGCAAGAGCCCAAGGCAGGCTGGGAGTTGCAGCGGGGCAACCCCAGGAGTTAGAGGCTTCAAAACAGAAGAAGTTATTCAGCAATCAATTTGTAAGAACCTGGAGGATAATGAGATTAGAAAGTAGCGACTGACGTGGGTTTGTCAAGAACACGTCAAGTGAAACCAATCTAATTTTCTCCTCTGACAGGATAACTGGCCTTGTGGACAGGGGAGAAGTGGCAGACCCAAGGCTAGGGCTTGGCTGGTGTTGTGTGGCAAGCAGCTGTGGGAGGGTGACCTGCTCTCCAGGAAGGCTTGTGGACCTTGGGCCGAGCTTCAAGGAGCGGTGAAGAGCAGAGGCATTGCACAGGACTTCAAAACAAAAACCTCAATGTGTGGTGCCATCACTGCTTTCTGAATTGTCTCCCTGCAGTAGTGCCTATGTCGCTGCAAGTTGACATGCTCACTTGTCCGTTTGTCCTGATGCTGCAAGGGCCAGTTGTGCCCTTGCTAATTGCCCCCATGGTCGTCAGCTGGTCCCCATCACCATCATCTGTGCTGCAGTGGCTCCTCATCCTTGTTATGGGCTGTCCTCACTAGGGGCACGTGGCCACCACTAGCTGCTTTCCTGCACCCCATCCCCATCTCCTAGGTTCAAGACTCAGAAGGGCAGCCCTGCCTTAAAGCAAACCTCGTGGGACTTGCCCAGATCACCTGTCATGGCGCTTGTTATTGTTGCCTCTGCCTTGTACCTCATGCTGCAGCACAGCATCCCTCCTCCCCAGGAACTGCACCTCCACCTTGCATCTCCAAGGACTTCGGTCCTGCTGTGTGCATTGCGTGGCTGCATTTGTCTTAACGATTGACCCTTTCAGTTGTTATTAGCCTTGTGGTCACCTCCAGTACTGCCTGTCATGATGAATTAGGAATAGAGTCCTCTCTGCATCATAGTCCTCCTTAAACCAACCATCCCTTCTACCTGCTGCAGTCGTCACCTCATTATAACTCCATTACCTTTAACAACAACTCCATTACCATCCATTATCTTTCGTATCATCTCCTTTACAAGGCTGTTATCTGCACCTCCTCCTTTGCAGCCATCCCCTCCTCAATTACGATTCCATTATCTTTATTACCACCCCATTACAGTCATAATTATTCCCATTACAATTTTAAGATCTGCGTCTCCATCCAGACAAGGCGCTGTCTCCATCGGCCCCATCACCAGCAGCAGACCTTTCTTGCTGGGTGCTCCTCATTGCCTTCAGCACCTAGCGCAGTTACTGCCGCCTTCCCTGCATTCGTAATTATCTCCATACCAACAGTCCTATTTTAATTATTTTTCATTATGGTTTTATAGTCATTTGCTGTTATTGCTTCCTTTATTGGCCATTCTTCTCTCCCTGAAGTATCACAGCTGGGATGGGTAGTGGGGTGTGAGCTGAGACTCAGGTCAGGGATATTATACCGATTTACACCAGCTTTGAGCAGGTGCCTTCATGCCATCGCTGTCCTTCATTGCAATTCCAGCATTTAATCTCCCTTATTACTGACACTATCTGTTATCCTTCAGCTCATCTCCACTGCAGCATCCCTGGTGGGCATGACCACCTCCTTCAGCCGGTGGTGCCCCTTCTCCCCCTGCCTGGGTGGAGAAGCCTCCTTGAACCACTCTGATTTTCCATACCTAGAGCTGGACAATGGCTCTAGGGACCATTTAGTCTTTAAATGAAAAAGCCCTGCCACATCTGCCTGCACTTCCTCCACACCACCTTCATCTTCCAGAAACTGCTGTGGTGACTGGAGAGCAGCGATTGGCAGCATTTTTGTCAGCACTAAGAGGAGGGGAGCTTTTTGCTTCTTGGCCTGCATTGGGTCAGTTGCATCATTTAGGGTGCCATGGGGTAGTAGAGTACCATGAGAGTACTGTGTCCAGCCCTGGAGCCCTCAGCACAAGTTGGAGCCACAAAAATGATCCAATGGTGGAAACCCCCCTGCTATGAGGACAGGCTGAGAGCCCTGGGGTTGTTCAGCCTGGAGACGAGAAGGCTCCAGGGAGACCTCATTGTGGCCTTTCAAGAGGTACTTCAAGAGGGCCCATGAGAAAGCTGGGGACAGACTTTTTAGCAGGGCCTGTTGTGACAGGACAAAGGGTGATGGTTTTAAACTAGAAGAGGGGAATTTTAGACTAGAGAGAAGGAAGACATTTTCTACAATGACGGGGGTGAGACCCTAGGTCAGGTTGCCCAGAGAGGTGGTCGATGCCCCATTCCTGGACCATTCCAGGTGAGGTTGGACGGGGCTCTGAGCAACCAGCTCTAGTTGCAGATGTCCCTGCTTATTGCACGGGGGTTGGACCAGATGACCTCTAAAGGTCCCTTCCAACCCAAACCGTTCTGTGAGTCTATGATTTTAGCCTCTATATAGCACTGATGCAGCCGAGGACACGTGCTCTGCCAGTGAGTCCAGTGCCCATGCTCCTTGAGAAGACATTGAGAGATTGGAGTGGTTACAGAGAGAGCTGCAAAACTCCCCAAGGATGGGGAAACTGCTGGCTTGAGAGAGCTCGGTCTGCTTGGTTTATCATGAAGATTGAGAGGTGGCTTCATGCCTTCCTATAAGAACTGTCAAGGCAGGGAAATACTAAAGAAGGTACTAAAGAGCTCTTTATAGAAAGGCAGAGTGCGAGCGATGTCTGGGAACTAAGGCAGGCAAATTTGGATGACTGATACAGCACATGGTGTTTAAAGTGAGAGCGATGCCCGTTCGCAGCAGCTCCAGGAAGCTGCTGGAAGGGGTGCGATCCAACAGCTCACAATGGGATTTCCTCGTGTCCCTAAACCCTGTTTGTTAGTCTGCGGGTGATGCTCAGCGGCAGGGAAGTCGGTAACAGCTTGCAGGTAATTAATATCTCTGGTGTAAGAGGGGATGTAGCTCATGTTCGAACGCCCCTGGGTTATTTCCCACAATCGATAAGCTTCGTAAATAATGGATCCCGCAGGGGGAAAAAAAAAGCTACCTTGTGCTTATCAGATTTTGTGCTCTGTTTGGTTTAGCTGGGGAGCACCAGGAGGGGAAAGCTGATTAAAAGCTAGTGAAGGAGCTAACGAAAGGGGAGTGAGCTGCCATGCAGCCATGCCATGGACAAGGCAAATAACAGCTCTCAGCACCACACTATGACCCCACCGCAGACTTTGGGGAGTATTTCCTAATTCTGGCTCAGTTCAAGGAGGCCAAAGAAAGGGAGGGGAAGCAATTAGCATCTCTCTTCTCTTATGTCTTTTCTTGTAAAGGCCCCTGATGGATCCAAGCTTGCTGCAAACCATGGGACAGTGCCCTTCCTGAGGGACAAGTGGACATCCAGCACTCTTGCTCAACCATGCCATTCCCGTGGGGATTTTGGGAAAGCACTTAAGCACCCAGTGATGCCCTCTCCATACCCTGGCAATCTGGTGGGGAAGGCTGAATGTAACACAGAACATTTGAAGCTCTTTTGGAGTTGAAGGGAAGGATTTGACTGAAGAATTAGGAAGGTACAGACAGGTGTATTTAAAGCAGCACTGGGATGGAGACTGGCTCTTCTGGCTTTCAGTGTTAATTCATAGCCACATGTTGCCTCTTAAAAAGCATAAACTGGGATTGCCTGAGTGCCTTGCTGGAGACCTGCCTCACTGCCATGACCTGCTGCCGGCTCCAACCTACACCTTGGTGTTTTTTACCAAATAAAAGCAAGGAGCTGGCAGAAAGCAGGCAGCATGGTGGCAAACACCTTTGGGATTAAAATAACACCCCCAGTAAGCCCTTGCTAGTGGGTTTTTCTTGCCCAGGCTGCTCACTGCACATCTGGAGCCAGAACATCTGGGAGTTTTTATAAATGAAAAGGAAACACAAGTTTCCCTGCTGTAAAATGCAGAATTATGATTGGCATTAGAGAACGGAGGTTTTTACAAGCTTCAAGGCACAGGAAATCATGCTGGGGCTGAACTGGGGTGGCCCCGTTTTCCACGGAGCCCCAGGCAAGGGTCTGATCTTCCTGCTGGGCAGTATGGACAACTGTGAACTGCAAATAATCCATCACCTCTTGGCTGGGACCTGGACCTGGCAGACCAGCTTTTACCAGCCTCCCCCCCCCAGCCCATTGCAAGAGGGATGATCTGGGCTGGGCGAGCTGTGGTTAGGAGCAAGTGTGCTGCAAGCTGCCGGGCTGAGAAGGGAGCACCTTGGGGAGTCTTTAAATGCAGTTTAATTACATTAGCTGTACACCAGCCGGGGGGATAATTTACCGTCTCCAGACAGATGCTTTACTTCTTGCAACAAGACAAAAACAAAAGCAAGCAGAGCCTCATGCAGGCACTGCCCACGCTGGGGGACTCAATGGTCCCCGAGAATCGGTCAAGAACTGCTGGTGTTTCCTTGCAAAATGTCATATCCAGGAGCTTTGCTGGCAAGTGGGTTTCTGGTGTGCCTGGCCTAGGAATGCCCATGTACCTGTAGGATTAAATTAATATTTGCTCAGATGCTCTCCAGGGGTTGGGTTTGCTCCCTGCTGCCCTGGGAAGGGTTTTTCTTCCATGGATGCTCGCTCCTCCTGCCGGCTGGAAAGCTTTGCTCTGGAGCTTGGCTGCTGGATCACTAGGCTGTTTCCTGGTTTAAATGTGAAGCTTTGTGGGGCTGGCACCATCTCCTGGTTTAATTTTGCCCCTGATCCATCACCAACCCACTAGAGCAAAACTCAGCTCCCATAAGGGACCTTGCTTGCCCTGGGGAGATGCTGCGCTGGGAGCAGCATTGCATTGCACGGACTGACAAGAGCTAGTGCATCCCCATCGGGATATCTCTCCATCACTGTATCTCTGAAAAAATCCCAGTTTTCCAGGCTGATGGGGCTGTGGCCTGTCAAAGCCCCCCCCCCCGGGCTGCTCTGGGAGCTGGAGCCCAGATGGTCTGAACAGATTACTGCAGCCTCCAGGGCTATCCATCCTGGGCACTTTGGCAGGCCTGAATTCCCTCCAAACGGCAAAAATAAATAAAATCTCTCAGCATTAAATGCTGGGAAAAAGCTGGGTACACAATGAAAACAAATACATAGTTAAATAACCTCTCTAACAGTATTTCTGCATAATGCCGCTCTAAATAACGCCAAGTGAAAGGCTTGCTCTGTCCTGATTAACCTCAGTTGGGGAAGATTGTCTGTATCAAATCATTACTGTCAGCTGATTAAAAATGAATTAAACTGAATGGAAAACAATTCCAAAAACATCCCCTCTTCTTTCCAATTCAGGGCCAAAATAAAACTAACCATAAACCTTGTAACACCTGAGAGCAAATACAGCCCTAAGTCACCGCAGCCTGAGAATGAAGCAGGTGAGGAGGACCTGGGATGGGCTGGGGGGTGCTTGGCCATGGTCACCCCATGGAGAGGTGGCAGGATGAGATGTAAGGGAGAAAGGGAGATGCTGATATGGATTAATTAGAATAACCAAAACAAGCTATTGAGTCCTTAGCCTCTTGAACAGACTCCTTTTTTGAAGGGCTGGGATCAGCTAAAGTGACGTTTTAACACCTTTCTCTTAGTTTTGTTTTATTTTTAGGAAGCTCAGCAGAACCTTGTGGTCAATATATGCGAAGGAAAGTGCAAATCACAAATCTCAAGTGTCAGATGGATAAATCCATCCCAACAGGAGAGAGCTCCAGCACTGAAGGCCAACGGGAGATGTTCTCCAACAGGTGATGCAGCAAAACCCCTTCCCAGCATGTTTCCAGAGAAAACAGCCCCAGCAGCATCACTGGTGAGTGCCAAGGAGAGGGAAACAGTGGACAAACGCCGTGTTTGGTAGCCTGCACAAGCACCCTCCATCCCCATCAGAGCAAACTCCCAGGGAAAGCTTCTGAGTAATGGAACAGCCTCAAATATTCCTTCTCCTGCTACTTATTTTTTTGTCATTTCCATTTTCTCAATAACTGCATAGCAAATGTTTGGTCCCATCAGCTAAGGTGCTCCAAGGTCCCCCCAGTCTTGGCATTGAACAAGAGGCATCCTAAGGTGGAGCAATGAAGGATAAAGGTCCCAAAATATTTGGGGGAGGTGTGTGTGGGGGTGTATCCTCCACTGAAGCTGTGCTGGTGACACTGTGTGCTGAACCGACCACTGCCACGATGTCCCCTTGGTGCCCTACATGAGCCAGCCAGAGAGTTTCGGGTCTTGGGGTAGCGCTGCTGGCAAAATCCACGTTGCCAGCATTTCTTGGACACAAACCCTGCCTTGTGTTACCAGGGAGAATCTAATTACCAGCTTTAATTACAAAGAGGAGTAAATCACCTAGATTATTTTATTTTTTGGCCTTCACTGAGTGTCTTCGATACAATAAAGAAGAATAATTGACAACCGAAGGAACTCAACATCCTGACACTTTAATGACAGCCTATTTTGAGACAACTGCAACTCAGCGGTTCTAGAAGTTATAAAAACTCTTGTAAAAACTACTCTGTCCGAGCAGTTGTAAAAACTTGTCTCCAAGGATGAGGGGAAGCACAACTGCCGGGGGTTGCTCCAGGATGCAAGCATCCCTGCTGGGGCTGGTCCTGGAAAATGATGACTGTCCCACATGCCCAGCAGCATCCAACCCCATGGGATGCGTGGGGATCCGACGGCTGTGGGGGAGAGCGAAGCATCACCAGAGTGGGCTTTTTCTCCACTCAACTAATCTTCGGAGTCTTTTAATCCTCTTAAGGGGAGGCTTGTTCTTCCATGAGACATATAGCTGTCAAAAATGCCTACATGTGTGGGCAAGATTTTCTGCTTTTTGCTCTGCCCCTCTCCAGCTTTCCAACACTGGGACATCCCTGAAGCCCCAGCACCCTAAAACCAGCAGGAAAGCCCACTATGAGTGTTAACAAGAGCAGTGTGCATGCTATGCATGTATGCATATATCTTTTGGAGCATCCTTTTAGGGTGCAAGTTGATGCAGTTAATAGGGCAGCCCTGTCGAGGGCTCATTGAGGGTCTCGGGAAGGCAGCGTGGAGTGGGGTTATGGTGCCTGGCTGCTGCCAGGAATTAGCACCGAGGTGCCACTCGCTTTGTTTCAAATAGCTCTTTTGACTCAGGCCATAAAATTAGTGTCTGAGCAGATAGCTGGGAAAATAGGAAGCCGTGTAAAGCAGCTCAGTGCTTAGCAGGGGAATTGAGATGAGCTGCATTTGGGAGATGATGAGTTTTGATTGTATTTCTTTCCCCTCCAGAGATGCCAAGTGCCCTGGCACAGTGGGTACCACATCCCCATCCCTCCATCCCACAACCCCAGCTCCCTGGTACTGCTCTCAGCTCGCTGCTTATTTATCCACCTTGCTTTTCCTTCAATTCCCCCATCCCTTGTGTGTTTACCTAACCCTTCAGCAACTCAGTCCCTGCTTTATTCACTGTCTCCTCTACCTTGCACTCCTGGTTAGAGCTTCACCTATTTATATTCTTAACCTTTGCCTCTCTTTCCTCTGTCTCTTTAATTCTCGCATCAATCTTGTTTATGGCCTCCATAGCGCTGCTCATCTTGGGTGCATTACTGGTGAGCTAATACAGCCCCATCTCTGTGCCCTCTCTCCTAAGCCATCCTCAGTTCTTGCTCCTCCAGGCAGCAAAACGTGGTGGAAAAGACACTTTGGCACAGGCGCACAAGGCTCAGGTGCACCGAATCCCACCCAACACAATTTTTTGGGGTTAATCTATAACCAGAGAGGCTCTTCCCTGCACATGGACATCAAGAAACCTGCAGCTGGCAAATACTTGGAGGGGTACCTACCCTCCTGCATCCCTTCAATCTGGGATGCTCGGGACCTGACTACGCTGCAGAGGACAGCGGCTCTGGGGAGAAAGCTCACACTTCAGTGATTCTGTGAGACTAGTACACTGGGCAGCTTTCCCAAACTTCCCAGCAGCCAAAATTCAAGCCTGGAGGATCATCAGCTGAACATCCTCAATACATCACCCCATTGCTACACCCAGCTGGCTGCTCCAACACCACAGCTCCATGCCTTTCCTCAACCTCCCTATTCCCACCCCATCACTACATCCCACAAAGTTGCTTTGTAGAGTCCAGCCTGGCTCTGCCTGTCATTTTTCCACCTCCTTTCCCTCCCTAGATGGTGGGAATTTTCCTCTTGCTGATTCACGCCTCCATGGCGTCATTTTTATTTTTTTTTAGCACTGACGCTGGCTGCACTCACCCCAGGGAAAGGCTCAAACCCCCAAGCTGCTGCTTCAGAGACTGGCCCTCGGCCAGCCACATGCTGCAGACTCAGCCAAAAACCTGCACCTGTGCTAAGCAAATCCAAACCTCTCCCACCATTGGGGTCAAATAAAGGAAATTTTGGGGCTTCATTTTCTCCCCCCGGCCCTATTCCCAACCCTGTGCTGCAGAACAAGTCCCAGTGCTGGGATTAGCACACTTCAAGCTTAATAAAAGTGCCATTTTTAGTATAAAAATCCCCTGGTTCTTCCCTCCAAGCCATTAAGGTATATAAGGCAATAAAAAGATTGAATGATTGGTTGTGGTATCACCTGCATCCCTGGTGAGATGTGGAGCCATTTGCAGCCCTGGAAAGGTTTTGGGGAGGGGGAGCATCCAGATTCCCTCCCCCTCAAGCACTTTTTTGGGGTGGTTCAACAGCTGGACTGGGTGTTCAACTCTGCTAATTCCTCCTTGTGATAGTCATCACTGAGGATTTCCCTCTCCTTCCATTTCCTCCCACCTCCCAATACACCGTGCCCTGCATGGATCCATCCTCTGTGGAGGAGTCTCTTGCCCAGTGGGACCAGCAGTGCCCCAAGGATGCTCAGCTGAATGGAGCAGCTCATGCCATGACAGGTGCTTTCAATGGGCTTTGCAATTTATTTTCTATCCTAGGAAGCTGGTTTTTTTTTTTTTTTTTTTTGCTCAAGCAGCATCACACCCATGCTACCTCCTTCCCAAATGCCTTTAATTTTAGCATCCCTGCCAACTCCCCTTGCCTAGCAGGAATCCTGCCTCCTACCAGCAAGGTATAGCAGGACCATGTAAGACCTCACTGCCCAGGAAGCCATTCCAAGCAACCCAAGCAATTCCAAGCAATTTCCGCTTGGCAAAGGGATGTACTGGCCCTTGCAATCAGCTCAGGAGTGAAGCTGTCTGCTCAGCTTTGGCAGGGTCCTCGCAGGCATCTGGGGAATGTCTCTTCAAAACCCGTATCAGGGAGGAATGACCAATGGGCACCTGATTCCCTGTGAGATGGGTATGAGGGAGCAGCCCATGGTAAAGGAGAGCAGGATGCAGCCCATCCTTGCCTTGTCCTACGATGGTGGCACATCCCTGCAGCCAAAGCCTCCAGCTTGGTGCCCCTGCCTCAGTTTCCCTAAGCAGAGTGAAGAATAAATAGAATAAGGAATTCCTTAATTAGACTTTAAGATAGAAATTCTTCCCTTTCGGCTTTTGCCTTCCCATTTGCTACAGCAACTGGAGAAACTTGTGGAGCTGCACTGGATAAAACCCTTCCTGATATGTGCCTTGTGCACCTTTACAAGCAGGGAGCCATCATGGGGTGGAATGAGTTTAGAAGGTCTTAGCCACAGGGATGTGCTCTCTAGCTGCTCTTCTGCCAGCAGAGGCTGCCTGTCCCCTGGGACAACCCCACTGAGCTGCCTGGGACTAGCACAGCTCTGTGGTTCCCGTGGCCATCCCAGGGAACATCTCCCCTTCCTTCCATCATCCTGGTGAGCCCCGAGAAGCATTAGCAAGTACCGAGCAGCACAGTCACAAATTCAGGGTGGCTTTAGCTCCAGCTGCTCTACGGTGGTGCGAGTTACAGGGAAATTGGGATCTTGGCATTCAGCTGCATCACCATCATTAGGAATAATCAAGAGGTGCCCCTAATGGGGATGAGACTGCGGGGTGCAGAAAGGCAAGCGGGGGAATGCGAATATGGTAATTACTGGGTAATTACAAAGTAATGAGGAGTGATTAATGCTGCTGGCCTGTGACATAGCAGAGTGGCTCTTGCAGCTGTGGGCTTGGGACACCAGCGAGGCCACCCTGGGGACTGACCATGGCATGGGTGGATGTGAGCAGCTGCTAGGCTGCCTCCACCATGGCAAACATGACGTTAAAGCTTTTTCTGATATGAGCAGGAGCTATTTCCTGGGACCATCTCCCAGGAGCTGGAGATCTGGCCCTGGACTTGCCCTAAGTGCCATTTTCCACATCAAATACACCAAGGTATAAATGGAAGTTATTGGGTTTCCCCCCCCCCCCAGCCTTCTTTGCATTAAAACACTTATTTCTAAGTGACCACGGGGTAAAAAGGAAGGGTGAAGAAGGGATGCAGCTCCCTGGGGATGATGATCAGGGAAGGGCTGGTGGTACCTGCGAGTGTCACGAGTTCGCAGAGCCTCTGCCAAGCTGAGCACAGGGCTGGGGGCAGCTGCAGCTCACAGAGACGACAGCACAGAGAGCTTTGCCCTCTGCAAAGCCCTGGAGGTGATGGAGCAAGGTGAGAAACTCCTTTTGGTAGGGACAACCCAGCACTGGTCACGTAATTGGGAGTGTCCCATGCAACCATCACCCACTGAGCCCGAGAGACCCCTGCAACTTGGGAGCGGAGCCCGAGCCTGTGTTTGCACCTCTGATCTCATTTTTAGCAAGTGCTTTTATCAAGGTCAAGCAGTGGAGAATGTATTTCTGTAGTTGTCTGAAGGATTTGGGAGAAAACCCCCTAAAAAGCTTATTTTTCACTCCAATTTAATTTTTAGCCTGTTGAGCATGGTCAGTGCTCCCCCCTGAGTTTGCTCCGGTTTTCGTCCAGTGCATCCCAAAGCATCCCACCCTGGGATGCAGGAATTATCCCTGAATGGCTGTCAGGGTCTGGGCACAGCCACGTCAGCAGCTTAGAGGGATTGGAGGGAGGATTAGACACCAAAAGGGATAACAAGCGAGGATAACAGCTTAGCGGGGATAAAAGTCCCTGGCGCATCGGGGTGCAAGACAAATACTAATTGCCTGGGGTCAGGGAGTCAGGTTCCCTCTGGGAGGGTGTTTTATGGCCGCGGGTGGGATGCTGATGTGCTGGAGTTGGGCAGATTGGCAAATTGGTGTGGCCACAGAAGCAAAAGCCAAGATTTTCCCCAGTTTGGGTAGGAAGGCATGGAGGTTCATGTGCAAAAAATACCTGCAAGTGAAAAAGAGTTTGAAAAAAGCATCCCCAGCTTGGCATTGGTTAATGGTTCAATGTATACCCCAGATAATTAGATCTGTTCTAATTCCCTTGGTGTCCTGTTAAATACAACCCAGAGCATTAGCATTGACCAGGTAAATGGTTAACCCCACTGGTTTCTGCAGCAGGGTATTCCCCATATACACTTATTTTAGGAGGAAAGGAGCCCACGCTGGTCTGGATCTCAGCAGCCTCCTCTCTGTCAGCTCTGCAGGTCCCCTGCACGCATCCTCCCCAGCAGGAGCAGGCAGCTCAGATACAGGAAGAGGGATGTGCCCATTCCAGCTCCCTCTGCCTCCCAGAGCCAATTTAGGGTCCCTGCTGCCTCATCCCAGCCCATGGAGGACTGTCCCACCAGGTGGGTGGGGTGGACCATGTACTCCAATGTGACAAGAGGTCTGTCTGCACTAGAAAAGGCAGAACAAAACCTCCTGTGGAGGAGAATAAAAGCCACTGGTGCCAACATGCTGTGCTTGGTGTCCTTATGTGAGGCAGTGGCTTATTAAAATACTGTCAGTGGCCAGGCCACCACAGGCCATATGCCAGGGCAGGGGAGAGATGTCTGTGCTGGCACCATCTGGGCATGTACTGGGGGATCCCTCTGCCTGTCCCACTGGAAGTGTGGGTTGGATCCTTCTCTGGGGTTCTGGCACTTGTGGGTCCACATGGGGGTGGATGCCTTCATATCAGTGCTGGGATGGGGGTGAGGACCAGTACTGGAAGAGGAGGGCAGGTCCTCCACTGCTCTGCAGTGTGGTCCCTGACTATATGTGGTGGTGGCATCACCACCCTGCCTCAATTCCTGCTGAATTTGGGAGAAGAACATTTTACTAGTGCTGGGCACATGCAAGGATCATCAGCCATGGGCTGCTGAGTTGGCTCCTAAATTCTCCCCACACCCAGATGGGCTGCACAGGACCTGGGTACGAGTGAGCCTGCCAGCAACACATATACGTGCAGGATGCAGTGACAGCACAAACGTCCCCTCCTCCAGCTGTATTAGAAATCAAGATAATGCCTTATTCTTCTCTGCAGCGTGACCAGCTCTGCCTTACCCAGCCTGGGGCAGAGAAGAAGAGGTTTGCTCCCAACTGAATGGAGGCAGATTCCTTCCCCAGCTCCCAAGTGATGCTCATCCTTCTGCTTGCGCAGGACATGTGTGCAACACCCTGGTGATGTTAAAAAATCCATTTTTCCCAGCTGAATCTTGCCCTGCCATCAGCTTCACTGGATCCTTTATAAGGATGTCTCCTCCAGTTATGCCGGGACCCAAAGGGGATGTGCAAGGGCAGGACCAACAGTGCTACTCCTACCAGGGAGCTGAAATATGGACGGAGGCCAAAATACGGATGAGTGAGAGTTCACCTGGGATTTAACGGGTATTTTTAAGACCAGATGTAAAATCCAAGCCCTCGCTATTTACAGTCATTAAATGTCCCTCAGTTCATTCTGCAAAGGGTAGGCACATTAACCTGCTGGCCTGGCTGCCCTCCACTAACCACATCCTCATCACACAAATTCCCTTGACATTTGAAACTGCTCTTTTTTCCAAACCTGCTGCCTACTTTCGCTTCCCAACCCAACATTTTGAGGCTGGGCTTTTGCTTCTTGTCTTTCCTTATAGCATCAGGCATAAGCATGTCTCCATCAGGCAAGAGATTAATTTTTGCTCCAATTAATACCCTAGAACCACAGCAAGGGGCAGGCGGGCAGAGCATCACCCCTGCCAGGGCTCACTGCTGCCTGTTCTGCCTTCACCACTTTTCCTGCCAGCTCCCATTTCCATGGAAACCTGCCCTCCTTGCTCCTTCCCCTGCCTGCACTCCCGTTAATTTAAGGAAACCAGTTGCTTTCTGCTCCCTGAGGAGTTGCCTGGACTGTCTGGAGATATCCCAGAGGGGTAGGCGGTGATGCCCCGCTGCCTGCCGGTACTGGCAGCCCCTGCCCACCACTAAAGGGGCTGTGCAAGGCTTGGGGTGGGTGCGTATGCCTATTTCTGCTCTCTGGCAGCTTGGGCAGGATCCCTCCTTATCTCTGCTCCTTTCATCTCCTCTCCTCCCTCCTAGTCTTTTCCCTGTCTGCCTTCCTCCTCTCCCAACCCTCCTTATCTCTCCTCCCCTTGTCCCTCTCACCAGCTTTGTTTACATCAGTAAAACACTTGTCCAGGTCAAACACTGTTTCCTGATAAACACATTTCCATTGATTGTTGGAAAGAAAAACCCTCCAGAGCAGCAGATTTTTTGCTCTAGGGATCAATTAGACCTCAAGATCCCTCTTATTCCCCCCCTAGCCCTCTATCCTGGTGAGAGGGATGTGTTTTGGGGAACCCCTTAGAGTGGAAGCAGGAGGGACACCTTGCTCCTGCAGCTACAGGATCTAAGATATGACACCCAAAGCAGAGTCATGATATAGTGCACCTATAACTCTACCCAGAAGACTGAGAGCATGACCCAAAGGGCTGACCCCTTCCATGCTGCACCCATGGGTGACAACCCCCCTCCAGCTGCTTCCCCAGGGAAGTGCCCCAGCACATCAGCATATGCACCCATGGTCATTCAGACAACCCATTGCGTCTCACTTCTCTTCCCTGGGCCTGCCCAAGCATTTCCATTTCATGCTAGAAATCAGAGATGCTCAGGTGCTGCCAGAGCTCCTCCACCAAGCCCCAGGGATGGGGATGGCAGGCAAGGTGCTGCCGTGCAATGGCTGGAGTCCCACAGGCTGCTAATGTGCTTGCAATGGGGAAGCTCATGCATCGCTACAGGGAGTGTTTTAGCCATAAAGCCACAATCAATAAGGAGAAATTTGAAGAGATTAAGCTTTCTGCCTCTACTGCCAACAAGACTGTCCCCATGAGGATCTCCCCTCCTGGACCCCATCAGCTGCTGTGGGACCTTGTAGGTGAGATGGGTGGCTGTGAGAAGCCACCAAGACCCCTCAGGTACCCACAGGACTCACTTGAGAGGCCTTTTTAGACTAAAAATGCTTCACCCACCCATACAGTCAGTAGTTCACCTCCTCTAGAGCAAAACACACACAGAGTGATGCTGGGAAGCATCACAGCCCAGTAAGCCTCACCCTTTGGTGTGAGGAGAAAACAAAATCAATTATAATAATAAATAATTCATGGTAAATAATTAATAAATACATAAAAATGATATATAATAATTTGGGCTACGATGAAACCAGCTCAAATGCTCCGTATGGCCCCTCTAACCTACCGGAGCCCTGACCTGAGGGAGCCAGCCAAGCGCTGCGTGGTGGAGCATAAGGAGCTGTAATGAATTAAAAGTTTCTGTCGGGTTTTAATAAAGTCCTCCTGCAGAGGCTATTAAGGGAACTAAGATGAGAGGTGGAACTTTGTTACAGATCAGAAATGGGCTAGAAGATGGAGAAAAACAGTTGAGCAGTGGTGAAGGCATCTGATGGGGTAGAGACCTTGGGACATCTCCTGTGGGGCTGGGCTGGCTGGGTCACATTGGGGGCTGCAAGAGGATGCTCAGTGCTTTTCCTCTGGAGCTGGGTTGGTTTTACAGCAGAAGCTAAACCTCATTCATCCCCTATGTGGGCATTCATTCAAAAGGAAAGCTGCCCTTGATGCTGAAGATGCTGATGCCATCTCCCTCCTGACAGCATCCACCCAGCGCATTAACAACATGGCCCTTAACCACCGCCTTCAACAAAAGGCTGGGTTTACTAAGCCTTACTAATGCCACCAGGCACTCTGCTGCAGATCAGAGCCCAGCTCCATCATGGATTTTCACCCAGCTCCATCCCAATCTTCAACCCGCATTGGCTTGGGGAGAGCTCTGGAGGCACCATGGGGACATTTCTGCTTCTCCTCAGGGAACCATCTTCAGGTTTACCCCTTGCTGAGAAGGCAAGGATGACCTTTCCCAAAGGCAAAACAACCCTCTTGGGTATCCAGGAATTGAGTGGGGGCTTACACCCCTCCAGACTCTCCCAGTCCCACCCAGCTTCACGCCTCCAAGCTCCCGGTGTGAGGGTGGCAAAGCCCCGGCACCTCCAAACCCATGCCCTGCTGGGATGGATTTTTTTAATTGGATTGTGACAAACATTTAATACCTAATAGAGCTCACACCAGCACAGTTAATTAAGAAGGTGACTAATCAAATTCACTCGTGGGAGCACAGGGAGAGAGGATTGGGTGGGAGGGAGCCTGAGTGTGGGGAAGGGGGGGGCAGTGGTGGGAAGGGTGCAGGAGATGGGGAAAATTCAGCTCAGCTACTATCGCTATCATTTCATTTTGTGCATAAACAACAAAGAAGGACTTTCCTCCTGTTTTCTCTTTCTTTTACAAACACCTGAGCTGTTGGATAAATGCCGAGATGTTTCAGGCTCCATGTGAGCATTGCTGGGGTCCCAGCCCGAGGGAGGGTGGAAATTCGTGGCAGGTCAGATCCTATCACCTGCTTGAGGGTTGGCCATAGAGATACCCACAGCCTATATCTTGCTTTTTATTTTAAAACACCCCCCTAGGCTGGTTTTCCAGCTCTGGGTGGGATCTTGAGACCCAGATACCCCAGAGCATCCCCCTTCCACACGGGACTCTGCTGCAGGGCCCATCCCAGGCACGTCGGCTGGCGGAGCCAGCTGTGGCAACATCTGTATGCCACTCACTCCTCGTCCCCCCGGAGTTGATAAATAAAACAAGTGGAGTTATTTTGGCCCCGGGGACAGGGCTGTCTCCCAGAGCACAGAGCTACTCTTTCTCCCTCTTTCCATGGTGCTGGAGTTCATTGTTATTCCTCAGTGGAGAACAGGACGTGGATTGAGCCGAGGTCCCCATCTGCGGCGGGCAGCCGGAGAGAGACTCTCTTCATATTAGAGCTTAACGGCATCAATAGCGCCTTTAAATGAAGCCTCAGGGGGAAACAAAAGGCCGGAGCGGGGAAGAGTGTGTGGGTGAAGCTGGAGAGGGATGGGGAGGACGGGGACACAGCGGAGGGGGAGCAAAGGATGAGCTGGAGAGGAAGATGGGGGTGGAAAACAGAAAAGAAGCAGCTCCATATGAACCATGTTTCCTACTGAAAACAGGGCAGCTGAAGGACCTCAGAATGCAGTGCCACGAGTGCTGGGTACCAGGGATGCTGGTAATATCACCCACTTCCAGCTCAGCCCTTGCCCACTGCCACCTGACCAACAGGGAAGTGCTCTGCATGTTAATCAGTGTCCTGCTGCAATGAGTCTTCATTAGGCACAGCTAGAGAAAGGAGATGCAGACGTAGCGAAATGACAAGCGGATGGGTTATGACTGGGGAGGACAATAAAAAAATCCACCCCAAAGGAAAACCAACCAACCTCTACCTGCGGATGCTGCCAGACTGGGGCCAGCAGCACCCATGGGCAGCACTGAAAGCACCCGCTGGGACCTCCTTGGTCATCCCGAGGCACACGGTGCGGTGGATGGACATCAGCCAGACATGAGGCAACGACATTGAGTAATTAGTGAGGAATTACATGGAGGGTTCATCCCTTCTGTGACCAGGAATGAAGAGTCCCCCAGGACGCTCCTGCATTGCCCCCTTGCAGGAAATAATTACTTAAGTTAAAATTATTTACTAAATGAGGCAATCCTCAGCGTGCTCTCTCGGAGATGTTTGCCTGGTTTACTTTGTTACTAGTGCTACATAATAAATTAACTGTGTAATTAAAGATAAGTTTAATGCAGCAGGATTTTCTTTTAAGTCTCCCTGCAGGTATAAGCATCCCTTCTAAAAACACATGCACATGAGCAGCACTGTGTGAGGAGGGGCCACAGGCAGGGCCCCAATCCCCCATGATGAGCATCAGATCCCGTTAGCATCAGTGCGTCCCTTTTGGGAGACCCCGGCTCCCCTCAAGGGACAACGACCAGATCGAACCAAATCAATCTGCGCTTTAATTACTGGCCCTGGGGATGCTGAGCTGTCTGCGGTGACAGCTCGGCCGCCAGCAGCAAAAATCGCCTCTGGTGGAGCTCCTTGCTTGTCCCCCATATTATTTAGAAGGGACATGGATGTGCTCCATTGACAGGACCTATTCCCAGCTGCGATGCTCAGCAAGGCGAGGCTGCACAACCCCGTGGGGATTAGAGAACTCATGCACCAAAAAAAAAAGAGAAGAATCAAAATATGCACTTTAGGAATTCACATTTTCGGCAATTTCTGCTGACTAATGTGATTTCAGCTGCAATGAAGGAAGCCAGTGGGAAGCAGCTCAAGAGCTTCGCTGGGAAGTGGCTTCCTTGTTGGAGATAATGCTCTAGGATCCAACGGTGGGGACCAGGAGGGGCTGCACGACCCAGGGCATGTTCTGCTCCTCCTGTTGCTCACCTATCACCCTGCTCCAGCACGGTGCAGGCAGGGCTCAGGGGTCACCTCCCCTGCTAGCGATCAGCTCAGAAAACCAAAGTCCAGCCTTTGCCCATGCTGCAGCAGCTATTCCCAAGCGCCTGCCAATGCCCACAGGCAGCCCAGCATGGTCCAAACATATCAGTATTGACTTGGCAATCGATTTTCAAATCCCAGGCAGCTGGGCCAAGGAAGAGTAATTACGCTGGTCAACTGCATGCTCCAGCTAATGCAAATGGAACAGCTTTCCCTTGGGACATGGCCTTGCATCCCATGATGGAGAGCTGTGAAACAGAAAGCGGTGTCGGGTGGACAGACCTTCAAGTTCACCAAGGCGAACCATTAACCCAGCACTGCCAGGTCACCACTAAACCATGTCCCTCAGCACCACATCTCCACAGCTTTTCAATCCTTCCAGGGATGGGGACTCCACCACTGGCCTGAGCAGCCTGGGCCAGGCCTTGACAACCCTTTTGGGGAAGGAAATTTCCCTAATGTCCAATCTAAACCTCCCCTGGTGCAGCCTGAGGCCATTTCTTCTTGTCTTGGCTTGTCTTATTTTCCTTCCTTGTAGGAGGATATTGGCACTTCAGAGGGAGACCCAGCACCCACTGGAGCATCTCCACTCCCTGGGCATCTTTCCAGCCCTCTCTACATACCCCAGCCCCACACAATCCCAAGCAGGATCTTCTCCCCAAACAAGTGGGAGGAAGCCACTCTGGGACTGAAGGACATAAAGCTGAAATAACTTCTTCCTCCCATGATGCCTCTTGTTGAGTGCAGGGGGAAAGAGAGAGACAACCCCTTGCCTCTGCAAGATCCCTCTCCTGGAGGACAGCCATTACCAAAGGACATTTCTACATTTGTTGTAGCTATATGTACTTTGTTTCCCCAAAGCGTGAGTGATTTTGAGATCTCCTCCTAAAGGAGAAGGATGTTCTGGCTGGGCCAAGGGAAGTGAGGTGGGTTGGCAACATCCCACACCCATCCAGATACAAACTAAACACTGCTGAATAATTCCTCAAACAATGACCCACATGACCACAAGCTAGCAGGAGGCTTCAAATCTTGTCCTCCCATCGTGGCTTGCTGTGGAGAACATGCACTGGGGCTCTGCCTGCCCAGGGAGAAGAGATAGGGAGCAGAAATGCCTGCCAAAAAGCTCTTATTCGGCAAAAAAGCCAAGGGAGGGGCAGGGAGGAGGTTGTCAGTGGTAGCTGGGGTAGGTCCTGCTTGTCCTGGGTCAAGCTGCCTCCAGAACCCAAGAGCTTAGAAGAAAAATATTCAGATGAAGATCTCTGCTCTTCCCGAAGACAGGGACCTCAGCAAGCCCATACCACCTTTGCAGTCTTTTTTGCTGAGGGTTTTGGGGGACCCAGACCCCTTCCCACCCCATGGAGCATGGAGGGGAGAATTTAATATCCCTGGGATTTCCACCCCACTGGCAAATGTGGCAGCAACCAGCCATGGGGTATCAAAACCCAAACCCATGAGGGTCCCCAGCATGGGAAGGAAGAGAGTGGAAGTGATACTGCCAGTGTCCTGCAGCTATGACACCTCCACCCACCCCATGTTTTCCCAGCCTCCGCCGACTCAGATGCTTAGATGCTGGCAGGGTGAGCTCACCACACTGGCTTACTAAAAGCATTATGTTTTACTAAAGGCTGCTGGTTGAAGCCAGGAAACATAAGCAAGGCAGCTGCCGGCTTCCCTGCCTGCACCTTGCCTGTGCTGTTGCCCTGTGGATGCTTTACTGGGGAAAAAAACACACCGGCTTACGGAAACACAAGGCTTTGACATTGCAAAGCATCAAGGAAAATAGAGGGAGTGAAAAAAAAAAGAACCAAACAATTACCTGGAGCTCATCAAGGAGCTGCCAGAAGAGATTGCTATGGGTAATTATAAAGGGGAAATAAAATCAAGCCCTGAGATGAGGATGACAAGCTGGGGGGACTGGAAAGACACAGAAGGAGAGGGGCTCCCAGCACCCTGAGGTAGCCCATGGTGGGGAGGTTTGGTGCTGAGATTTTGGCAAGGAAGGATGTTCCTCTGAATATTTATTTGGCCAGAAAACTCCCTGAGCAGGTCCAGAGGCCAAGAGGCAGGTGGGGACGTGATGTCTCAACAGGCAGTGCTGAGCCAGCTGCCAGCTCCAGCTGCCCATCCCTGGGCTGGATCAGTCCAACTACTCCAAACTTTGGGGCTATTTCAGGGAATACCATCATCAACTACTTAGTCCAGTAAGGGGCTTCTTTGCCCACACTCTGACCCTTTTCTTTGGCCAGAGAAGAGGCCTTTTCAATCCCCATGAAACCCACTTGAAGCAGCTCCCCTCAAGGGCGGCGGGAGCAGAAGCAGCTGATGGGGACAATCTTTAACTAAAGGTCAGCTGAAAAGGCACTGGGCACCATGGGATTCATTTCAGGCACAATGACCTGCCTTGTGAGACACGTGAGAGAGCGCTGAGGGGGGAAAAAAATCCCTTCCAGACGAAGGGATGGACAAACGGCACCTGCCAAACCTGCCCCATATTTTCTAATTTCTTTTTTAATTTCCCATCCCTTCTTACTTCCTTATTTTATTGCTTGCACAGTAAGGGTGACACTGGGCTGAGAGCAATGATGTGGGTTAGGGAAGACCAGGAACTAATCACAGAGCAAGTCCCATAGAGACCTTGCGCTTCAAGCACTTCACACCATCAAATCTAGTAGGCACCTCCCAGTAACTCCAGCCAGCAAACTGGGCACAGTTAAAGACCAGCTCCTGAGAGCTGGGAGGATCCAAGAAGTCCCAGGCTTTGCCCTGGCTGGGATTTTAACCCTGGACTGGCTGTAGGATGCTGCTTCCCTGGCTGGGACCACCCTACAGGGAGAAGTAGCATCTAACGACATTGACATTTAATTTCTCATTACAGGCGCAATTAAAAGGAGAGAGGATTACAGGCAACGGCCTGTCCCTCGGCCGCCGTGCACTGCCTTTATCTCTTCTGCCTGGGCAGTTCCATCAATGGATCGACTTCTTCCCCTGCCTAATTTATGGCTCCTTTATGTTTGTTTATATAATATGGTTAAACATCTACTTTACACCCTGCATGCTGGTACTTGCTAATTAGCATTTTTCTCAGCATTTATTGCATTCGCTACGCACTCCAGCAAGATGAACGGGAGCAGGGAAAGGGCTGGGAGCCCCATAGACACCCTGTGCCCAGGACAGGAGCTGCAGCCCCCAGCCCATCCCAACCCAGCAGGTTTGGGTGCTTGTCCCCCTCCTCCTAGAGCTGCAGATGAAGATGTTGGCAGCCAGAGCTGCAGCTGTGTCAGGGAAAGGCTCCCCTAGGATTTCTTTCTGCCTCCTTACACAGTCCTTGAGCTGCTTTAGGGGAGATTGTCAAGCCTGGAACTTCACCATCAGGGGAACAGCAAGAGATCTGCATCCCCCTCCATGGCTGCTGCCCTATAGTGACAAACCATCCCCACAGTCTTCTGTTCTCCCTTTGCTGGTGCTCAAAGCCATCCAACAAGCACTTGTGAGTGGGTTTGATGTGTAGGGCAGAATGAAAGGGTCTCTAGGGGCGTTGCCTGAGCCCCACGAGCAGTCCCATGGACATGGGGAGCTCAGTGTGTCCCCGACTGCAGAGCACCTCTGCTCGACAGGAGCTGAGCCCAGAGAAAATCCCAACCTCAGCCCAAAACAGACCTTCTCCTCAGCCTTGCTTTGCCAGGATTTATAGCCAGCACCAGCAGGATAAGACCTGGCAACCAGCGCTGTATCCTCCAGTCCTGGCAGTATGAATCTACATAGGGATCCATGCCACCCTGGGGCCCAGCAATGCCCTGTGACCTCAATAAAAGCCCCAGCCCTTGAGGAGTCACTACGTCTTGCTGCCCAGGTACCCTGCTGATGGGGCTGGTGATGGTCTGCAGCCCCTCCCTGCCACTGACCCCACCTGTCTGGCATCCCACCCTGGGGGTTCACACCCCATCTCTCACCTGAGAGTCAAATAAACAGCCAGGCTCATGTTTCACCAAAGGTGCAAGAAAACCCTCCTCTGACCCCTCTGCCTGCCTGCCCAGCCTCTCCTCCTCCTGCACACTCCCAGCACCGCGGTTTCCCTGCCTGCAGACACTGGTCCCATGGGGGAGGTGATGTGGGGGGCAGCCACAGGGATGCTGCTGGCAGAAAGCGACCCCCAAAACTAGCCCTTCCTTGAGACTGCAATGCTACTGCAGGAGGGGATGTCTAGTCTTAGCTGACACAGGGAGAGTTCCCCATTTACCAGCCAGGAGGGCAGGAGACAGGGATGCTTTTCCCTTCCCGGTTCCGCAGCACCTTGGTGAACCCCTTGGCTCTCCAGGAAGCATCTCCCCCACCAGGCTCAGCCTCATTCGTCCGCCTCGCTGGACAGATGGATTCTGCCAGAAGCCGTGAAAGGTAACCGCTAACAAAGCACTCTCAATTAACCTGTGTGTCGGAAACATCCTCGCTGCCCCTTCCTCCAGCTGCTCAGCCACCCCTTGGCTCAGCAGTGACCTCGCCAAAAGAGCGCTCCACTCCCTGGCTTCACAAGTCGCAGCTCAGTGCAGGCTCAAGGAGCATCTTTCAGCCCAAGGCTCCCAGATGGCCCCTTCCAGGGGTCAGCTCTCCTAGAGAACGGCACCACTGCTACTCGCCATGTATTCCTGAGCAGGCAAAAATCACATTCAAACTTTGGTGAACTGAAGCAGAAAGCTGGGGCTAAGGCTCAGCAGAGAGCCCAGGTGGTCTTCGTGTCTGTCAGCAGCATCCACGGGCAGCCGGCAGTCGTGTGCCGGGGGACAAGGCTGCGCAGGGTGCTTTCCAGCCCGGCCGGGGTTGGGGATGCTGCTTGCCCCCGGCACGGCCCTGCGGGGAACCGGCCTGCGCCCAGCCCACAGCGGAGGGGAGCCCTGGGCAGAAGGAGGGAGGGAACGGGGTGAAAGGGAGAGATGAAGCAACGGCTCGATGGGGAGAGGGTGTGAATGAGGCCCCCCAGCACTGCCTGCGAGTATGCAGCAAGAAACCTCCCTTCCCGGAGCTGTCTCCTCTCTCCATATGACGCAGGTGCCCAGAGCCCAATTTCTTTAACCTCATTCCAGCAGCAGAAGGAACTTGCAGAAAGTGCGGGCGGTCTTTGCCTCCCCTCCCCCGAAAAGCCCACCCCCCCGGCGCCCTTCCCCTGCACAGCCGCGGGGCCG